>BPLQ01010555.1:0-112500 GCA_021605075.1 Caerostris darwini | reverse complement strand
TAAAAATTAAATATTTAAAAGAAAAACACTTTTAATAGAATTAAATAATTAAATTAGAGTACAAAATTACTGTAAATTACAGCAAAAAATATATAAAAGAATTTAAAGTGCACCCTACTCAGGCCAATTAACATTCTGGTCTAGACCAAAACCTTATATAATATAGTACAAATTTCAATCATTTGGTGACTGATATTTTTTTTTTGTTAATTTTTTTTACTTCTTTTAAGTTAATTTTAACACTATATTAATAAGAAAATGCTTACTTAGCTTTTAATTAATTTCATAATTTTTTTAAACAGTTTTCAAAGGTAAGATTATATCTAATATCCAAATGATTCCAAATGAAAAAGTTCCAAAACGATTAATAAAATTATAAATGATACAGAAATTGATGAGGATGAATATTGTATTTGACAAAGTACAAATATTAAATGATATAATTACTATCCTAACATTCAAATAAAAATAATTTAATAAATTTACAATATTCAAAATAGTTAATAAGAGCTTCAACTAATATAGAAAAATACTTATTATAATCATACCTTAATTGATATTTAAATTAAAAATTCAACAAGTTATTAAAATAGAAAATTCAAATTCTTATTTAAAAATTTTTATGTAGTAATTATATATACAAACCAAGCATTCAACTTTCGAACACTGCGGAGATCTTGTGCTCGCGTTCGAGCTAATACAGTATGCTCTGTTAACTTAGTCATGATTAGCAAATTACAAATACCTGCATAAAATAATTTTTTAATTTTAAAATAGCACACTACATAAAAATTTGAATCAATCCATAAAATATTTTTAAAATAAATAAAATAAAATTAATGCACAATGCAATCCTACTTAAAATTCATGTAGTTCCTATTAAGAGTACACACAAGTATAAAATAATTATTGTAAAATTATAATAATAATGGCAAAACATAATAAAAGCAAATAAAAAAAATCAGTATACTTAAACAATTGAATGAAAGACATAAAAAGTATTTATCTAATACATTTTTTTCTTTGGAATAATATTTAATTTACCCTCGGTATGAATTTTTTTTTTTTTTTTTTTTTTTTGAGAAATGCCATTCCAATAATTCTTTAAATAACAATCGACTTTGATAATTCCTCTTTCTGTATTTGAAAAAAGACTTTTTTCTAAATTTTATAGTTTATTTATTAAAGCATTTTGTTGTAAGCTTAATACATTTTTCTTAAATAGTCATAAGGGTTTTTTTTTTTTTTTTTTTTTTTTTTTGTAAGAAGAGAATAATATTAATTAAAACATACCTCTAAAGTAGTCTAATAAAATCTTAATTATAATAGTCTTAACTTCAACAATTTTAGGATAAATAAATGTTTTGCACTTCCTGTAATAACTTGTTTGCATAAATATAAATATTAATTATTTAATGTAAAATATTTAATTGAAGTTCATATATTATTATTAAATTCATATATAATAATTACAGACGAATAAAAAAGATTGTTTCAAAGAGAAATAATTTACTGTTTCATCAGTTTTAAGTAATACACAATGCAAATAACATTCAAACAGAATTAAAAAGAGAGAATTTTATAATGGATATATAAATTATTTATATCCTTTGGATTTAATACAAATAGATGTAGCAAATTTAAAATTTTTCTTTTATAGGCACTCTAACCATGATTCAACATGCTTCTCAATTTCTGTTCTAAATTTATTAATATGAAAATCACTAGCAATTTAACAATTATTCATAATTTGAAATGGGAGAATGAATTTTATAATAATAAGAAAAATTTATACTGGCTGAAAATTATACAAAATTATTATTTCACTCTTATAAATTCTACAGAACTTTTGGAATTATCGAGTTTTAATGTTGGTATGATTTGATTATTGTAAATTTAAAAATAAAAAATATGCAAAATAAAGAATTTAAGCACAACTAAAATAATGCAAATATAATTTTTGTAAAATATTTTAAAAAAGAAAATGAGTACAATTAAAATCTATTTTCTTTAAAATGTGCTTCTTAATTATCTTTGTTGTAACATTCATCCACATAGTTTAAATGAATTAAGAGATAAATACTTATACAAATGATGTATATTTGAATGACTGTTAAAAGGTCTAAAGGACTACGAGATGAAATCCTCTTACATTTATACATAATGTTTTAAAATTAAAAAAAAAAAAAAATTCTTAGAAGTGCACAATTGCAGAAGTAATAACGAAATACGCATAATATTAATAAAGGCATTAAAAAACTACTAATAATTTGCGGATTTTTAAAATTCATTGTAAATTTAGTTATTTAAAAGATAAATAAACACATATATATTTAAAAAATATAACTAATGCCATATTACTCTACCATATGATATAACATAGTATCGATCTTTTCTTTCTATGAAAGGGTTTTCTCAAAAATACATTGAAGATAAATATACATCATATGAAAATTGAAATTAAGTATAAATTAATTTATTCTTAGAATAGTAAAAAAAAACTTCTTACACTTACATATCAAAACAAAACCTCTCAAGAAACAGAAGGATTTAAATGTCGTTGATGCTGATGATGAAAAAGAAAACTTTTGATATTTCACTTCGTTTCGGTTTAAACGTCACTATCAAATGTCATCAAGTGACGAAATATCAGAAACAATTTTTAATGACAATTAGTAATTGATTCTGAAATCTAAATAATAGAGAATTCTTAATAACTATTTGTAAATTAATGTCAATGTGTAGGGGAAAATCGTGGTTTCCATATTTCTTATAAAAAATATGCGATATAAATTAATTTATTCTAATTTGAATCAATAAAATTAATTTTTCAATTCAAAATTTTCAAAATAGATAGGTTCTACCGGATAATGTAATCATTGATTGAATAAAATCACAAAGTGTCTATAATTATTATTATTATTATTATTGTTATTGTATTTTTTTCCCAGCAGAGTTCTGTTACTATGGTAACAACGAAGATGGCTAAATTGATAAATATAGGAACCACTGAGAATATTTTTACCATGTATGTATGGATGCTGCCCACGTAGCAAACTTCACTGAAATAAGAGTTATTAATGTAAATAATTTAAGAAAAACTACAATGCAATTGTAGCATACAAATGAACTCTTATAAATCATGGTATGTGAAATTTTATAATTAAAATTATACATTATTAAAAGTTTTCAGGATTTTGTGAAATCTCTTTGTTGCATTAACATTTAATTAAAAAAGAATATTATTTTTGCAAAACAATTTCTGATTCATCTAAGAATTTTTTTTAAAATTTTCTTTACATAGAATATTTTTATTTTATTGTCTACAAAAGTTCATGAGTGAAATTGATTGTTTTATATTTTTCTTTATTCAAATTAATTATTTCTTATAAATATTTTAATGGCTTAAGAAGAGTAAATTATTAAAATATTTTTTTAATTTGCTGGTTAATTTTTATGGTTGTTTTGTAAATTAATTTCTTTAAATTGAAATGGTTTATAACATTAAAATGTTCATTAAATTTAGTTTCCATTTTTTTTATAATAATTTATATAAAATATTATATGTATAAGTATATCATCTTTTTTTTCTCGCCCCGTTTAGTCACAAGGTACTTCAGGTCAACGCTTAAAAAGAAAACCCAGAGAAGAAAAAACTGCTCGAGATTCAAAACTTGAAAAAGAAGAAAAATTAAATTCAACTTCCCTATCTACAAATGTTCAAAAGGGAAAGCAACGAGGAGGAAGTTTGAGTCGAAATTACCCAACTAAAATTCAAGAATCTCCAAAAAAGTCACATAGTGTAGATAGAAATCAAGCAACAAAGTTAAAAAGTAATCCTGGGACCATCACAGTAAATAATTACAGTAAAAAGATTCCCCCAAAAAATCCTTCTAAACCAAATACTAATGCTGTTAGTAAAAAAGGAAATGTTAATATACTCACCAAGAACACAAAAAGTGAATCTAAATCTGTTGAGAACTTGTTGGATAAAAAAAGAAATGACCAGAAAAAGAAAAGTTATGATAAATCTTCAAAGGGTGCTGATAAAAAAACTAATGTACAAATAGCAAAAAGTTTTATTAAAAATACTCAATCAAAATCAAAAAAGCTTGACAAACAACCAGATATTCAAAAATCTAGTTTAAAGGAGACAAGTTCTGCAAATATTAGTCAAGAATTGGAACTACTTAATTTTGGAAGACCAAGAACAAGTACAATTCATAAAAAACCACCTGACATTGAAAGATCTGACAATGAAGTTAATAATGAGTTTAAAGGTATGTCTAATGCACTTGTTTTAATATTGTAACTAAATTTTTTTAATTTCTTGAATAACTATTTGGTACTTACATATTAACCGCATGCCAGTGGGTGATTGCTGGCGTCAATACATACTAATATCAATGATTAATCGTTTGTAATTAATATTTACCCCTTGTGCAACATTGGAACATATTTTGAACATTTTCTGCAACAAATATTTTCTAAAATTAACATTTTCTGCTTAAAATTTTCCGGTCTAAAGCAAAACTTGGCTGGTAATGGCAGTGATCAATCACTAGCATGCAGCTGATATGTAAATACCAAATATTTTTGAATTAAAAATAAGTTTTTAAATAAACAAATTAATATAAATTTACTATCCTGGTGTTTTTATCTTTCAAATTAAAATTTTTTTTTTAAGTTTAAAATGTGCTCAGTTTAAACTTTTTAATTTAATTGTTTTATTTTTATTAATCTGGGAAGGTATGTATTATTACTTATTTGTTTGGGACAACATTTTTTGTTGGAAAATGACAAATTGTTTTAAGCTAATATATATAAGTTAAATAAAATGGGTAGTGAGATATAATTATTAAAGTTTCTTTACAAATGTTAAAGAAAATAAAATAATAAAAGAAGTTTTAAATTTTTTGCCAGTGAAAAAAAAAAAAAAAAAAAAATTCAAATATTTTTTTAAATAGTATTGGTTAAATCTTAGTAATTGTGAGAATTATTTATGCAAAACTGTTTCATATTTTCTGGCTTGAATTGACTGAATAAGGGAACAATTGACTGAATAAGTACTTTAACTTTGTGTTCAGTAGATGTAGTTTTTGTTAATATGTCCAATAAATCTTAATAATCTAAATATTGCAATAAAAATAATAAATATGAGTTTCTGAAAACAATGGAAAAAAAATTGAACTACAGCATTTTTTATATTAATTAAAATCTTTATTTGATTAAAATAACATAAATATTTTAATAGGTAATATATTACTGGTAACATTAATAATTTGTGTTGTTTTCAATGAATTGATTATAAGATTAATGTATGCAAATCTAAATTTACAAAATTCATTTAACATTCTACCTTTTTTTAATGAATTAAAAATTGTCTGTATTATGTATAGAAAACGCTATATACTGTTTTAAAATAATACATAAAATATAACATTTTATGAAATATATAATTCTATTCTTCTAATTACATAGGAATACCAACTTTGTCATCCGAAAGGCCATCATCCAGAAATAAAGTATGTAATATATTTATTCTTTTTAAATATATGATGTTATTCAAATTAATAAATTGAATAGGTACAGAAGAAAAAATTAATGATATTTACAGTATTTCAATTTAATTTTAATAACAAATTATACTTATAATACAATTAGTGTATTTTAATTATATCAATTAATGTTTTCATAGTTGAGTTTTTACAGTTTTTATTTCAACATGAGTATGAAATTGAACTTACTTATATTTCATTTCTAAAATTTTATTTGATTGCAGAATAATTATAGTTTTTTTTACAAATTATCAAATAGATAAATTTTTTAAAAACATTTTAAATGCTATAAACATATCTTGGCGTACTTAGTAAATTATAAGAAATAAACTATTTTATCCTTTAAAATATTTTAGGCCAAATTAAATGGAGAATCTGATGAAGATAAAGCTTCATATGAAGAAGATTTTGAAGTAAGTTAATTTATACAAAGTTACTGAAAACTATATTTAATTATTTTATTTCATCTTATTTAAAACTTTATAAAGAAATCAAAGTTAATGTGAAAAAAAAAAATGTAAGTAGAGAAGAGAAAAGTCTCTGTGAATTAATTTGCTTTTATTACTGAAAATCTAATTTAAAGATTCATATAAAAATGAATTTTTAATAATAATAAAAATAAGCAAACCAAAGAGGTTACCATGAATAACTTAAATATTTTATTTATTTTTGAATATTGAATTACTTCCATTGAAATAAGGAATATATCTAAATAATAAAAGTCTATGTATATTTATGTAATAATTTCATTTTTCTTCTTATTTATTATATAATATGCCATTATTTTTTCAAACATCTTCATAAAAATAAATCAATGTTTTTAAAGAAATTAAATCTGCTTAAGAATTCTATAAAAATCAAACCCTAATGTATTGTAAAATTTGATAAATATGTTATTTTAACTTTCATTGCTTATACTTATATCAAGAGTTGATGGTGATAGTTTTTAAATTTTAAATATATATAGTTAAAAAAAAAAAACTACTCTTTTTAAAAAAAAAAATAGTATGCACATTTAACTGTTAAAAATGCATACAGTAAGAAAAAAAGAAAAAAAGATTTAAAATTATAAATTTTTTAAACTATTCAATGTATTTAAATTTTTTTTTTAAACAATAAAGGCTCGAAATCAATGCACCTAGTAGTAAATGCTACATAGTTCATTGATTAATATTTGATTATTGTAATTTATCAATTAATAAGTAAAAAGTTATTGTTTTTTAGGATACATAAATTTACAGTATGTCATTTTGCCCCTTGAGGGGAAAGATGGGAGCTTACCAGATCCCATGTCAGTGACTAATTTTGCAAATTGGTTTTGACCAATTTAGTTTTATTTATTTTTTTTATTCTGTTTGTTTCTAATATGTAATATATACTTTCAACTTCATTTTAAAAAAGTTATTTTCAGTTTCCTTCAAATTTCCCTTACTCTACTTTGGTGTCTTAATAATTGAGAATACCATTTTCAACTGCCACTAACTTAGGTGACAAAATATTGTAATGTTGATACATTTAAATTGCTTTGTTTGAATTTTTATAAAATACTATGTTTTGGTAATATAAACAAGTAATATAAAAATAATTTTTAAAGTCAATTGTTACATTTTTTTCACTATATTGCATAAAGTCCTTTATAAATAAAGTAGAAATTTTCCTGCTACATCTGACACCATATATTGGTAGATACATTCAACTTAAATCTAAAAAAAACTAAAATTAATTAATTTAATTTAATTAATGAATTAATATTTGAAAAAAACTGTATTAACATCAAGTGTCATCCACTACAAGTTGAAAAAAATGTATTTGAACTTGAGTGGATGAATAAAAAGTATCATTAACAATTGAAAATTTGAACAAGATATATATAAGGAGAGTGTGAACTAATAGTAGCAATTGAAAAATAAAATGAATGTACTAATATTTGAAAAAAATTAAAAGTCTGTAAATTAATCCAAGAATTGAATAATGATATATAAATGTACTGTTTTTGGAAGAATATGGACAAGGCAAAATGCAGTCTCTAAGTGCTATTTACTTTTCTTAATTTATACAATAAAAATTGTAAGTTTCATTGTACTTAATCATTGTTGTACTTTTTTATCATGAGGGGTGAAAATAAATAAAATGTTTACATGCATTGATTACAGTGTTTTATACTTCTTGTAGTATTTGTTTGTTTTTTAATATTGTTATTAGATAATTTTCCAACACAATCTTGTAGATACAAAAATGCAGGATGAAAGTATATGTGTGGTTCTTAAATTAACCAGAGAAATAAATTATGGAAAAAAACAAAGTGGTGAAATCTATAAAAGCAATCTTGATCAATATTAAAAAAGTGATAATAATAAAACTGTGAAAGGAGAAGATAAATATGAAGTAAAAGGAAACATGCAAGTGGAGGATCTTTTTGTAAGCATCCAATAAAAAGTAATATAAATTATTTCAGAAACTGCAGCTTTAAGATAATTAATAAAGAAACAAAGACCAGAATGTATATAAGGATCTTGGTATTTGACCTGAAATTCTAAAATAAATTTAACTATCATGCATGTTAAGCTATTTTGCATAATAATGCCTATATATAAGGCTATTATACATACAAATGGATGCAACAGAAGTAAAAAACTGTGATTTTCTAAAAAATTAAAATATCGAAGGGTTTTTTCCCCTTCTTCTTTTTGAAAACTAAGAAAATTAACCTGTGTTGAAACATCAAGAATAAAGATAGTTATTCAATTTTAAGCATAAAATATTACCACATTATGCTATATATGTATTATCTTCAAATACTTGCTTGTTGTGTTTAAGTGAACTTATGTTTAGGTATATTTAAGTTATCCGCTACAAAGTCATGAAAGATCATAATATCCTTTACAAAACTATGTCCAAATTTGAAACTGGAAACATGAGCTTCTCTAAAACTGTGTATTCTCAAGTACTATAATTTTTTTAGTAATATGAAAAGAAATTCAATCAATCAGAAATAGACTCACTTCATTAAATTACCAATTCATTATTTAAATAATTTAATTATTAATCATTTTCATGTATTGTACTATATCAGTTGGTACAATGTGATAAATATCAAAAGACAATAAATTATTACTTTGTGTATGAAATTTATTTCAACTTTGTACAGGTTACCATTGTTTGGGCCAACCCTTTAGTTCACATACATTTCATCATTACAAATTTTAGTAATACTTTTGTCCAGTAAATTTTTATTAAAATAATATGATTGACTGTCTAACCTTGTTTCTTTAGTGTTGCATTATTACATTGGAATAAAATAAAATCATCAACGTAACTATCAGATTTTTATTTAAAATCTATACTAATCCTTGTTGTTGTTAAACCAGGATTTAGCTTTGAAGTTACATTTATATAGTATTTTGATAAAAATTTATGTTTCGCTTTAAAATAAAGCAGGAATTGAGTTAAAAACTTTTTTTAAGATTTTCAAAATATATATTCTATAGAAAAATTATTTTTTTCTAGAATTTGAGCTGTAATTTAATAATTTTAAAAATAAAAGACATATGCTCTAATTTATAATACTGACTTATATTATTTTAATTTTTTACTGTATTTACTATCTTAACCATTTTTCATTTTTTATGTATGTATTTCTAAATATTTATTAAAATAAAAAAAAACATACAAATTCATTAATTCATATAACTGCCAGAAACAGAAATATAGTTACAACGTTTTATATATAAGTTCTAAGGCTCATTTATCGGAAATTATATTTATTATTACTATTTCCCTTAAATTATGATATTTTTAAATATTTCATTTCGCAAGTGTATCATCTTGCTATATTAACCTTCCTCTGTTTTGTAAACAATAAAAGCTTTTTAAATTTAATTTTTCAAAGATTTAAATTAATTTACCAAAATATTTCGAATTTTCTTTGTCATTTGCATTTTATTTAAAAATAATACGGTATTGAAATAAATGATGAGTAGTTATTGAAATAAGAAATTTAATATATTTAAAAATAAGTTTCTTATTTGCTTCTGGTAGTATAATTATATTAAAGTTAACGACAGGTTATGCTTCTCATTTCTGATATTAATTTACATGTTAATCCTATATGATATTTTATATAATAAAACAAACTTTCATATCAAAGTCATTAATGTACAATTAAATAAACTGCCACTAAATTGAATATAATAATACATGGGCGCTTTGTAAAATATATAAAATACTACCTACATTACAAATATTCATAATCTTGTGTATTGTATTATTTAAATTATTGCATCAAAATTTATTAAGTATTTGAATTTTAGGACTATGATTCTGATTTTGAAGAAAGTGATACTGGATCTGTCTCAGAGTCAGATAGTACTGATACTAGTGCAGAAGAACAGGAAGAAATTCTTCAAGACATTCAAAGTGAAGAAAATATTAATGATAAAAATTCATTGCCTAATATTGAAAAGTCAAATTTATCTAACAGCATGAAAATGCCAATTATTAAAGATAAAAATGTGAGTTTGTTACTTTATTTTTGTTTTATATTAAATTAATATTATTGATATTTGAAATTATGATATTGATTAAAATTTATTAATGAAATTACATTTAGCAAATTTTCAAATTTTTTTCAAATTTTCATCAATTTGTCTAATTATGTTAAATTGAAAAAGAAAGTGAAAGGAAATTCAATTTATTTATTACCTACCTTCCAAATAAATATAATATGTTATCAGAGTCAAATAGTAATGGAAAATAGTGCTAATGCTTAAAATAGACTAGTACTCAAATAATATTAATGGCAAAATTTATGGAAAATTAGTTGAGAGTTTTACATTTTTAAAAATTTGCATATTATATTGCTATTGCACTTAAATACTATGCAATAGGTTATATATAATTATAACGAGTTAATTTAGAACATGATACAATGCAATTTATAAACAATTTTATATTTTAAACAAATTATATGTTTTAAATTGTAAAAATATATATATATATATATATTTTTTTTTTTTTTTTTTTTTACAATCTTTATTATTACAAAAGCTTTTTACCATAATTCCTGACAATGACCTGTAGTGGAATGTTTTTTATTCTCTGTGATTATTCATTATTCTATAATTATTATGATTAGTTTTTCTTTATTTCATGGTTTCTTCTAACTCATATATTTATTATTTAAAATTAAATTTAAATATATTATTATTATGTATTATTATTATACATTTTTGTGAATATATTATTTTATTATTTAAAATTATATTTATTAAAGTTGATATTTTCTTATGAATACTTCTTCAAGCATAAATATAAATTATTATAATTATTTATAGATGTTTAGTAGTAGCTTCATTTGCTTTAAAATTATATACGATTAAAAACTAGATGGGTTTTTTTTACTTGTCAATTCATTTTTTAAATAAATTTATAAAATTAAAATGCATATGAAAGGAAAAATTTATTTTATGATTACATCAATTTTCTTTTTTATCATTGAAGGTATTATGAGATTTTTCAAAGTAATAACACTTTTAGTTTTTGTGTGTTTTATTAATATTTTATTATTAATGGTATTTATTCTCTCTTTTTTTTATTGCTTGAAATAAGTATTTGAAAATGAGTGACCGTTCATCTTTGTATACAGAAAAGACTGTTAAAGATATTCCTGAAGTGAAACCAATTAAATTATCAAGGTCATATATAAATTTTCAATCTGCAATAGAACAAAAGGAAATAATGAACAATAATCAATCCTTGTAAGTAAAAAATATATTTTGAATATCCCTATTTTAAAAACTTCTAAATCAGACATAATAAATGTTTAAATATATTTTTCGAACTGTTTTAATTCTTTAAGTTATTAATTTTCTCACTAGCTGGAGTTTTAAAAATAAAAATGCATTTATTTTTTGTTAATGGTATTTTTTTTACTCGTCGTTTATAATATATTTATAATTTCCGTTTTCTCCCATGTTAATAAGCTTCTTAAAATAATAATTTTTTTTATAAAAGAGTTCATTTTACTGTTTTTTCACTTTATAAAACTTTAATTTTCATTCTCTATATGAAAATTAAATAATAATTAAAATTTTCTTATATATTCTATGCAAGATATATATATTATTAAACTAAGAAAAAAGATTTTAGATGATATTTAAAATTAATTTTATTGTTTCAGTGGAAATATATTATTAAATTATAACATAAATTTAAGAATTTATCATTTGTATTTTATGTTAGAATGATTATTTTTAATTAAATTAAGAACTAATAAATATTGTGAAATAACTATCAAATATAGTTTTTAAGTATCTTTGAGTAAAAGTTTTTAGATATTTATTTTAATTATCTTTTTTTCCAGAAATGATACTTCAAATGAATTAAATGAATCTGATAATACCTTACAAGATGAATTAAAGAATTTACAAATTAATTATAATCGTAATATTATTCAAAAAGTTAATTTAAAACAGGTAAGAATATACTGTAATTAAAATAACTTTTACAGACAAGTTGCATTATATAGTTATCATAAAGCAAACATCAGCATATATTATTTTATGAAGACTAGTTTATCATTTATTGTAATGAAAGTAAGTAAGAAATAAAACTTAAAATGCTCATAGCTTATTTCATTTACTGAGATAAACTGAATTCCGTTTTTAAAGATTTTAATGAATATTGAGAATTACTCAATTATTTTTGATCCTGATGTCTAATTATATATGATGCTATTACATAATGTTTATAAGCTTTTAAAATAATGTGCTTTAAGACAGTTTATTGATTTCCCAAGGCTATTTGTTTATTATGCATAAATGAAACATAGCATGTGTTGATACCTGCCAGACATAAATTATTTTTCTTTTCAACAATTTTGTTATAAATAAACTAATCTTAAATAGATTTTATTTAAAAAAACATGAATGCATAATTTTTTAAATATGCATATCACTCTATCTACAGGCTCTATAAATAGGGTGATTTTTTAAAAATATATTTCTTTTATTTAGCAGTATTGAACATTATATTACATTGCAATGTGCAATTCTGTCAAATAAAAGAAAAATATATATAGCTTGGTTATCTTTTAAATAATATTTTCTTTAATTATTAGAATAATCTTATTCTAGTATCTTTTTTTTAAATCTGGAGGTTTTAATAACTTTCCAATAAACTAAATTTTTAATAAAATATATATACTACTAAAAATAGGTGTTGCATATATTTTTAGCATCAATTTTTAAAATTTATTAGTTAATATGATAATCTTTGAAATAATGAAATAGCATTACTTTTTTTAGGTGTTTGTACAGACTGAACATTGTGATGAAGAAGAGATTCAAACTGATGATATAGAAATAGCTAATAAATGGACTCAGTATCCCACTAATGGTACTTCAGGATACGGAGGTTTGAAAATTTTCACATCCTTTTATTTATAGTAGTATTTCTATAAGTTGCAAATAATTGACAAAATGGATTATTATAACAATCCAATATAATTTTTTTAAAGTTTTATATTGAAAATTTCTGAGGTATTTAAGCATTATTTTGATTTGCTTCATTATGAACCCAAAATTTCAAGTTGAGCATGTTGTTCATATTTGTAATAATTACTTTACAAATTAAGTATTATTATTAATTTTTTGAAAATCTATCAGGAAATTGAAAGAATTTTTTTAATGCTGTATGCAATACTTATAAAAAATAAAATATATTGTTGCTAATTTAAGGCAAAATGTTGATATGCATTTATTTCTAGATAGAATTCATTTAAGTATAAGTTGAGATTCATTTTATTATTTTTTTAGTTGTTTTTTAAATGTTTTTTATTACTTAGAATTTGGATTTTTTCTAAAAAATGATTTTCATGAAAATTGCAAATCTTCACCAAAATTTATTAATTTATTTTTCAATTAGTTAATTTTTAATTTGCAGTAATTTATTTTAAAAAATGATTTTGAATGAAATTATTTATGAATATTTCAATCTTAATTATTTATTTTGAAAAATAGGCCATAACTAACTAAAACATAGAAATGTATTATTATAATATTGATCTTTTATTCATTTTACGGTCACTATATATTAAATTATTTTATTCGTTGACTAAAATATGTATGTATTTCATAAATCTATGAACAAAAACTTGACATTTCTTTTTTCATATATAAGGTGATAAAATGATAATTGATGAAAAAGAAGCTGCTTGGAAATCCTTATTTAATGTGCATTCTACAAAACTTTCAACTTTTCTTCAAAAAACTAGCAATGTAAGTTAATAATCCATTAGTTTTTAAGTGAGTTTTATTAACATCAAATTTTTAGGTCTAACTCTTTATTGGATCAAAATTAAGTAAAATTTATTTATACATAATGAGTAATTTAAAATACAAATTTAGTTTAAAATCAGGTAAAATATTAAATTATATTTAATTTGTTATTAAAATTTTTAACATTTTTTTTCTTTGTAAAAAAAAGAAAATCTATTGATATTTTTTTTTAAAGTTTGAATGACATTATTCCTTTAATTATAATATATTGATGTTTTACATGTTGATTGTCCTTAATATATAATAATCAAATTTAAATGTTTTTTAGATAATATTAACAATTCTTGATGAAGAATTTGCTGATATTGGTGATAATTATAAAACAAAAGTAAGACATGATCTTTTTTATAGTGACGGCTACTATGTTCTTTCACCGATAGATTTGTTATCAAGTAAGTTTTACCTATTTATGTTTCTGATTGTCATAGAATACATCTTTTTTTTGGACGGGGGGGAATATGTTATTATAAGAAAAGAATGGCATAAAATACCTAATTAAAAATTCTTACCAAGACACGAAAAAAAAAAATGCTGCAACCAACACATTATTCAATATATTTACACACATAAAAATTATAAATATAATGCATCTATATAGCCAGATATTTTGTTAACATGTGATTTGTTATCAAATTAGCTGTACAATCAAGTCTGTATCAAGTTTTGTTACCCAATATAAACTTAAAGTGATATATTTAAAGAAGAAAAATTATTGATTATAAGTATTTTTTCCTCACTAACAAACCTCTCTTTAAATATAAAACTAGTTTCTGTTTAAATGTAAAACTAATCAAGTATTATTTAGAATATATTGTCTGTGGGATAGATATATATTTGCTGATTTGTATGTTTATGTCATGCCTTTATTCTGACTAATTTTATTTCTTAAAGTAGATAAATGCATATTAAATTCATTCTTCTTTTAATCATTTATGACATCACTTGATTACATTTATAATATTAGTAAGGATTTATAATTCCATATTGTTTTATCAGTTAATTATTTTGAAATATATAAGTATATGTGATCATAAACAAAATTAGACATACATTTGTATTTTAGTTTTCTGCTGTATACTAAACATTGTAAATGTGTAATAATTAGATTAATATATTTCATTATTATATAAAAAAAAACATTCTAATGGTTATTTTGCAATTTTAGGTAGTACATTTACTACCAAAGTGAATTATTTCTTCATTAAATTGAAGTATTAAGTTTTTTGGATGATTTTTTTTCATTAAAACTAATACAAATATTTTCTTAATATTACAAATGTGATATTTTCCAAAATGAATTCTAAAATTAAATAATTTTAACAATAACAATTAACCATATAGGGACTTGGTGGCTAGTGCTCGGGCACTTGGTACCACCGGTATCGGGTTTGAATCCTGGCTGTGTGCCATGGATGTTTGTAGTAGTTCGGAATCCACTTTAAATTATAGGTCCCGGTCCTAATAGGATCATAGAGCGTCGGGGAGGGGGGTTTAGTATTACTCGTGTCCGTGGCATATCTTCAAGCTATACGCCCCCCCCCCCCTGGTTAATGCAAAATGAGTAACAGCAGTACAGTCCTTGCTTATGGCATAAAGAATAATTGTCTGTATTGCCAGCTGCATTAGAACAACAACAACATATTAACTATACAATCACTATTATATGTATTTATATCACTATTATATGTATTTATATCACTATATAGTTATCTAATCTATATCACTATTATATATATCTGTTATTATATCACTTACATTATATTAAACTGTTTCTCTCATATTAACTGTTTTTCTTTAAGTAAAATTTTATGATACTTTTTGATAAGTCATTATTCTGAAAGTTTGCCTATAAATTTCCACACTCTTTTCCTTTAGAAAATGGAAATATATATTATTACTTCTATTATAACAGCTATAACATTTAAGACCAATAGTAAAAAAAAAACTTAAGAGTAATATTTTTAGAATGAAATTATTCATTTTAACAGTATTTTAAATTTAAAAGACTAATGTTCTAAAAACAGAATTTATTGTAATAATTGTATTAGTTATATATATTGAATATTTTTAGATGCCCCAGTTGTAAATGTGTATTGTTCTGAATGCAGTTCCTACATAATTACCATACATGGAAATATGGTAGAGGTAAATTACTTTTCTTTTAATTTTCTAGGTTTGCTTAATTTCTAACAATTATTTATTTTATATGTGTTTATTCTTTAGATACCGTTGACTGATGCTGTGATGAATGAAAAGGGAATAATTTGCATCTGGAATATTTTGGACAGCAAAAATCCTGAATAGAAAGTATCTAAATGAATAATTAAATTTTGAAATCATAAAATTTTTAAAAAAATATTTAGAATAACATATAAATACGATATTGCAGTATTCTGACAACCAATAGTCAACCTACATGTGGAACCTTTGGTCCTGGTTTCTCTGATATTGTGATTGCGGGGATGGTATTTACTTTTTTGCTCTCTCTTTTGAATGATTGTTTTTAAATTATCTTTTATATATTATTTAATTATTCAATAAACAATAAATACTTTTTTTTTTATTTAAAACATCTTATCTATAAACATGTGAAAATAAAATTTTAAAGTAAAAATAAATTTTCTCTGTTTGATATTCAATAGAACAAAACAATTTTGCTTTTTAAAATGTATTTTTATTTAAAATTAAATTTATGAGATGCAGATATTTCTAATTTATTTGCATTTTTCTTCTACTGAAGTTATTGCTGTAACTTCTCTTTAATTAACTATATTCAGAACCACTATCAGTTAAGCAATTTTGCCAGATTATCGAGTGTCCATATATTTATAAGAGTGTATCAATGATAGAGTGCTCTACATAAAAATTTAAACGATTAAAACATGTACATATTAAGTAAGAAATACTATATTGAATTTGACTTGATGCCTTGAGATATATGCTCGCTTACTTTGCTTTATCTCAATTTATATAAATGCTATCAAGAGATGCTGTAATAATGATCAAACAACTATGATGTTCGAAGTTCTTTAACCAATAAGGATCTTTCAGGTTTGATAATCAAATGATAAGTTTTGAAATGAATTTAATTGATTTTGAAAATGACTTAAATAGATTGTTGTCTATTATTACTGGAAGCAAAATAAAAATAATAAATAGATGGAATACATAAAAAATTGAAATAAATGGATGAAAATATTGACCGACTAGATGGCATCATTAAAAAATTGGATAGAGAGCAAAAATATTTGAATAATTACTATTACAAAAAAAAGGGGGAAAAAAGCTGAAACAATTCATTGGAGCTTACGAGACTTTTCTTAGAAAATGAAGTGTTGTTTAAGAATATGTAACATATATTCCTCACATCGACTATCCATGAAAAAGATAGACATTGTATCTGAAAACTCTTTTTAGTTTGTTTCTGGACTGTTCATACAGGGTGGCCATAAAATAACTTTCCTTGGTAGAAGGCTTGGCTTCCTGCAGTTAAAACGAATAAACAACATGTAACCAAATTTTATATACAGGCTGTGGAAGACATGGTAGAGGATTTCCGCAAAAAAAAAAAATCACCGGTAGTTAAATTTTTTACGCTGCTGTCGCATATTCACTTTGAAAAATCTACCTAAATTGTACAAACTTCAATCTAAAAGTTTGGGTGTTGAGTGTTGCTGTTTTAAAATTTTAGTTTCATTATGCCCATGAGAAAATCTTCGACATTGAAAAGAAAATTTTAAGAGGATATTGCAAATTGTGATTTTAAAACTGTCTGGGAAGAACAAATTTTGTTTACGCATCAAAATACTTCCAAGTCTGTTTATTTGATATGGGGAATTTGTGTAGCTGTGCCGAAAAAATTTAACTTTGACTGACATTTCAAACAATTTCATAGTAATTTCAATAGTAAATATTTTGTCAGATAATACTGCAAACTGAATTTATCAATAAAATCTTTAGCTGGCCAACAATCCTTGTTCCAGAAGAGAAATGATATAATAGAAACAGTGGTGAAACTTTCTTTTGAACGTTCTCTGTTGCCCCCCTCCCCTTCCACAAACCAAAAAAAAAAAGTCCTATTCTGAAAGAGAGGAGATAATAAAAAATAGCCTGTTAACATTTGCCTAAAATATCGGTGATATAAATGTCAAAAATATGGTTGATAAAATAGCTTTGTCTAGAAATTCCGTCATATGTAATATAGATTGGCAGGGTGTTGGCATACAAATTGACAAAGAGTGAATGCAATCCTTAAAAGGAATGTGGTCGAAATAATGAAGATTAAATTTGTTGATTCTCAAAATTCAATGATTCTCTTAAACACAGTCCATTCTAATATTTTATATAAAACAGAAATTAGGCAATTGGTCGATAGGAGGTAATGGAATTGTTGTATATGTGTTTGGTTTAAGTATTGGAATGATTTGTGCCAGGAACCACCCGTTGAGGATGTTGCAGGCGAGGAAAATGTTTAAGGAATACAAATGAGTAAGATGTTGAAGACAGTGATGGGGAAGAATTGTAATTATTTTGTTGGAATACCACCACTGCCTGGAGAAGTCTTAGAAACACTGCATGTAGCATCTGAAAGTAAAAGGTCTGTAACTGTGAAGAAAATCGTCTGAAAGTTCAATGGGAATCAATAAATTGCTGATTAGAGGATACATTGAAATGAGGTGCCAAAAGATTTGCTTGTTATTTCGAATCTGTGATTACCAAAGTAGTATTAGTACAAATGATCTTATTTTTAACGACATGATTATTTCTATTGTGATTAGTTGGATTATTTTGTAACGTTCTCCATTATAGCCTATTAAAACACAAACTGAGTCGCAATATTTTCTTTTAAATTGAGAAAATAAGAGAGGTTACTGTAGTTAGTATTTATTCTTGAATTTATGTAATTTTCAATCTTTAAAATAATTGAAACAATTTATTCGAAATATTCTGAATAGCGATTAGTAAAATGATATAACTTTATGATTTTTATTTTGAATGTTTTTATATTGATTTCCGCAGTGGAGATGCAATAATGATTTTGGTTTGAGGAGTTAGTACATTTATATAATTAGATAAAATTTTTTAGTTTATTTTATCATTGCTATCCCGTAACTAAAAACTGTAGGCAGCTACATAGCCCTAGGTAACAGGATGAAGTGTGAAAAATAACTAAAAACTAATTTCATATTGAAGAATTTGAAAAGTTTTCTTGAAATAATTTTGTTTACAATGTACTTTTAACTGCACAATGTGCAATTAAAAATATTTTTTAAATAATTCTATTATTGATATCAAATTGTGAAAGAAAAATCTTAAAAAAAGACATTCTTAATGCCTCTAAATATATCTCTGATTCTATAGCAGATGATAAAATTGATTTGTTTTTAAGTGCAACCAATCAATAATATATTGGGTGATTGCTAAAATATAGATTACTTATATATACATTCAAGAGCCAAAACATTATGACCACCCCTACATTTTGCAATAAACTCGCCTGGATGACGTGGAAGGCACGTAATCAGGTGGAAGGGGTATTTAACTGCTGCTGGAGAGTCTGAAGTGTCTTACTTCTGTGAAGTCTGAAGTTCACTTACTTCTGTGTGTGATGGGAAAGGCTGCGGATCTAAGCGACTTTGATAGAGGGCAGATTGTAATGGCTCGAAGGCTCGGAACAAGTATTTCCGAAATTGCACGCCTCGTGGGTTGTTCGCGATCTACAGTTGTTAGTATTTATGCAAAGTGGATTAATAACGGTGAAACCAGCAGTAGACGGCATGGTGTTGGACGTCCACACGCTATCAAAGAAAAAGGTCGTCGGAGACTGTCTCGCATCGTGAAGCAAAGCCGGAGCCAGACAATGGCTCAGCTGACAGCACAATACAATGCAGGGTAGTCCAAGTAGAATAGTATCGGAGCACACTGTTCAGCGGACACTGTTGGATATGGGGCTACGCAGCAAACGTCCCACTCGTGTGCCTTTGCTGACCAAGTGTCATCGCCAACTGCGCCTGCGCTGGGCCCGGGAACATCGTGACTGGTCCATGGATCAGTGGGAGAGAGTTGCCTGGTCAGATGAATCACGGTTTGTCATTCATCACGCCGATGGCCGTGTCAGGATACGCCGTCTTCCAGGCGAACAATTGCTCCCTCAATGTACAGTAGGGCATACACAGGCCGGTGGTGGCGGTATTATGCTTTGGGGGACGTTCTCTTGGGCGTCTCTGGGACCCGTGTTGTGGTAGAGCAGACCATGTATGCTACAGGGTATCTGAACATCATTGCGGACCAGTTGCACCCTTACATGGCCTCTGTTTTTCCAGCTGAAAATAGCTTCCAACAATGTTCCAACAAGACAACGCCCCTTGTCACAAGGCTAAAATTGTGTTGGAGTGGTTCCAGGAACATGATGCTGAATTCCAGTTAATGTCCTGGCCGCCTAACTCATCGGATCCCAATCCGATAGAACACATTTGGGATATCCTGGGACGGCAGCTCAGAGTTCAAAGACCAGCAATTCGCAATATCTCGGATTTGCGTGACTGTTGCTTAAACAGCTGGTACAATCTGTCTCCGGCCATCTACCAAGGACTTGTTGCATCCATGCCAAGGCGGGTTGAAGCTGTGTTGCGCGCCAAAGGTGGGCCAACTCGTTATTGACAGATGGTCATAATTTTTGGCTCTTGAGTGTATATATATATATATATATATATTGTTCTAATGCAGCTGGCAAACACTTAGACAGCTTGGTCTTGGATGCCTTAAGGCAAGCGCTGCACAGACGTTACTCACTTTGCATAACCCAGGGGGCGCGTGTAACTTGAAGATAAGTCACGGACTCGGAGTAACAATGCCCCCGCAACGTTCTACGATTCTATCAGGACCGGGACCTACGGTTTAAAGTGGATTCTGAACCCCTACAAACATCCATGGCACCGCCAGACTCGAACCCGAAACCTATTTATATATATATATATGGTCAAATAAATGATTTATGCACAAATCTTTCAAAGAAAATTATTATTTTGATAGATTTGGTCATGCAAATGTTAATTTTTGTGATTAAAGAACAGTAAATAACAATTGTTTGAAGAGATAATGTTTGCAAACGATATCTATTTAAATAAAAAAAAATAATAATTTTAATAAACACTGTTTTATTCTGCATTATCATAATACAAAACTATAGACAGTATTTCGCACTGTTTATTGTTAAAAAAAACAATTTCATGAGCCATTGTTTTTATTCATCTGATTTGGGATCTATAGTCCGACCACTGATCGCGTGGAAAATTTTCAAGTGGACGGATTCAAGAAGAGACGGCGTCATAGAAGGAGAAAGTCCATTTAGTAGGAATTTTAATTGCAAAAAAAAATAATTTTTTTTTTAATAATTAAAATTTTTAATTATGCAATACTAAAAGAAAAACTAAATAAAAAAAAAATTATTTAATTTTTTTTTTATATACTTTTTTCTTTCAAAGCAGCGTTGAGCAGCATATATCTGACTAGCATCCCTAACAAGAAATCATTTCTTTCTTTAAACTGGATGTTTACTATTCCGTACTTATATTATAGTTTCTGAAAATAAAATGCTTGGGTAATTACATAACAGTCCTAAAACAGCAATGGGAGCTTTTAAATTATATTTTCTTTAGTACCTTCTTAGTTTTAAAATGAAATTCTGTTTTAAAAAATTCTATATTCATTGAATTTTCATAAAAAATATTTCATTTATTATTTTTCATGTTAAGTTTTAGCTTATTTATTCTATCCAAATACAGAATAATACACTGGTGTGCAAAACTTAAGCAACAATGTAAAAATTAAGCAGATAGCTATGAAATTGCAGAAAATGAGATCTGGAGATCAATACAATGAACACGTAAGTCAGTAGAAACGTAATGCGTACGCAAATATCAGGAACGAAACGTCGGAGGCGACGTGAGCGCACGCAAAACGCGTGACGTCTGCGCGCGCAACTCAACAGTAGAATAAAAGGAAGGACGGAGACGCAATTCAACCTATTCGCTGCAAGTGCCAGTGAGTCAGTTCGTGAAATATGGCTAGAAGAAATCACCTGGAGGACTTCACACATGGAAGAATGATCGGAAATCTGGAGAAGAGGCGTACTGTCACCAGTGTAGCTGCAGAGTTCGGAATCAACAAAACTGTCGTTTCGCGCGCTTGGAAAGCGTTCCAAACCACAGGTACAGCTGTTAGAAAGGTTGGTGGTGGCCGCCCGATGAAAATAACTGCTGGGGATGACCGATATATCGTCCTGCAGGCGAAAAGAGGCCGACAGTAGTCAGTAGTCAGCAAGCGTCATTGCTCAGCAACTCTGTACAGCAACGGGGCGACAAGTGTCGCGGTTTACTATGGCCAGACGACTTCACAAAGTGGGCCTATTCGTCCTCCGTCCTGAACGCTGCCTCCCGTTGAAAGTTGACCACCGACGCCACCGTTTACAGTGGTGCAGAGAGCACAAAAACTGGACAACTGATCAATGGAGTCGTGTCCTCTTTACGGATGAGAGTCGGTTCTGTACCAGAATCGATTCTCGACGCGTTTTGATTTGGAGAGTGGTCGGGACCCGGTTTTATCCCAGTAACCTCAAGGAAAGACACCGTTATGGTGGTTCTGGAGTTCTTGTCTGGGGAGGCATTTTGCGAACGGGCGATCCACGTTTTCGACAGAGGGTCTGTAGCCGGGGATCGCTATTGTGAGGAGGTACTCCTTCCCCATGTGCGTCTGTTCCGAGGTGCCATTGGTCCAGACTTCATTTTTATGGATGACAATACACGGCCACATCAAACTATTGCTGTTGAGGAGCTACTGGAAAGTGAAGATATCACTCGAATGGATTGGCCAGCGTACTTCCCAGATTTAAATCCCATCAAACATGTGTGGAATGCTTTGGGGAGACGCATTGCAGCACGCTTACATCCTCCGGAGAACACCCAACAACTCAAACAGATGCTGATTGAGGAATGGGCACTCCTACCGCAAAAAATGTTGCACCAGCTGGTTTTGAGTATACGGAGACGGTGCGAAGCAACTATTGCAGTGAGGGGAGGGCATATCCCATATTAAGGAACATCTGCTTCTTGTTCTTCCTTTTGGATAGACAATCATAAATCACGATACTATGCGTTCAATAAAGCTTGTTTTTGTTTGATTCCATAGCGTATGCATTGTATTCCTTTTTCAGCGCCGATGCTTTCGTCATCTTTTACTTACATAGTACTGTCCCTCATTTCTGAATGTCATGCCTCTCAGATGATTTCTCGTGGAGTTATGGCAAAAAAATCCACCTGTTGCTTAAGTTTTGCACACCAGTGTAAAAAAAAAAAAAAGGAAAACATTAAAGTAATATAAATACACATAATGTTTCATATTTAAAATAATATTATTTATTTATTTTAAAATCTGTTAAAATATTACAAATAATTTTGTTATAGTTTTAAATTAACTTATTAAAAATACTTATAAGAAATATTTTTTTAATAATGTATAAATAATGTTTAATAATGTGTAATATTTTCTATTAAAAAAGTTATAAAATGCTTAAAATCGTAGAAACTCTTTTATTTTAAATTATAAGAACATGCATTTTTTATAAGGAAATTTGGCAAATTAAAATTACATGTTTTTATTTAAGGTAGATGGAGCTATAGTGTTGTGGGATTTGACAGAATTAAGTTCAAATCATTTGCAAATAAAGCAAGATGTCCCATTAACATTACGTTCACCTACTTATAATACAGGTTGAGTATTTTTTTCAGCTTGTCTGTTCTATAAAATCAATTGAATATTATCAAATTGTTCTCATTTTATCTATAATTTTTTGCGTATAAGTTTTTACATTTTTTAAGAATTTTTTTTTTATTTCCTATTAAAATAACTTTTATATGTAGCTTCTTCTTATACATGTTCTATTATTTTAATTTTTGCAGAATTTTTATGCATCTTTATTACTTTATTCAATAAATTTATTGTTTTATAATAAATTGTGTTTAATTATTTGAAAATATTATATTTAACTAGCTGACTATATTTTAAATATTCTAATAATATAATGGCTGTATTTGTATTTATGGTAGTAAATAAAATATAGATTTATGCAATTAAGTTTTTATTTGCATATCTGTTTGTAAAAGCAATTAAAAAAATTGTGCTCAATATATTTATTTCAATTTCTCTGATTGGATTTACATATTTTTTTTCATTCACAAGTTGCATGGTGTAATTATATATAATCATAGATTTGAAACAATATAGGAAAAAGGGAAGGTAGATTGAAATGTTTCAATTAATATTTTGTTATTTTTGTTTACAATACTTTCAAGCTAATTTAAATTCTTTTTTTTTTTTCAATAATTCTCAGCGCTCGTTCTTGGACAAGATAATCATAACAGTTGTATCGTAGCAATTCAGTCAGTAAGCAGGTAAACATTTTCTTAAGTTTTTAACATGACAATAATTTACGTTTTTCTCATATGACATTAATATTTAATAAATTCTTTTATAATATAATTTTATATTTAATTTTCTAATTAAGTGCTTTTTAATTTTTTTTATTGCCAAAAATATAGTACTTATTATTTTTTTTATTTCTTTTTATTATCAGTATAATTTCTTCTTATATATTATTTGCAATTGTACTTTAACTTGCAGAGCTTTAAAGTTGTATTTCATATAAAATTGGATCATAGATTTGCTTTAACATAATATAAAATTTATAGTTATTGATATTCAGTGAAAAATAAAGAAATAAATTGATTGTTTACTTAAGTTTGTTATTATTATCTCAATGAAGAGTACAATCTTGAAAATATTTCTGTATTATCTGCTATTAAACATTATAGCAGCATTATGAAAATTGCTACTTTATAAAGTAGCAGATTATATAATCTTTTGAAAATCAACTATGAAAATCTGATTTTTTGAAGTCTAAAAGAGAATCTCTCATTATTATAATTTAATTTTTTTTAATCTATTTTGTTGTTAGAAAAGTTGGTGTAGGTTATCAATGTTTGCAACAAAATTGATAAATTCTAACTTTGAATCACTTAATACCATTTGTGATGGCAATTATAGATTAAAATATTTTATTAAAAAAAAAGACTGCTGGTAACTGCAGCAAGAAATGTTAGATTTTATATTGAATCTAGATTTTTTTGACATGAAGATGTAGAAAGTACATCTTCTTGGGCATATACAGGATATTTGTTGTTTGGTACTTTACAAGCACACATTAATTGAATGACATTAATATTATAGAGTGAGTTTGGCCATGAATAGTGTGAAACAATAAACGTCCTGTTTAACGGAAAATCAACTACTTGCTAAGGATACTAGTCGCATATGTGCAGTCTATATATGAAACTGCATTGAAAGAAAAGAAGTATAATAATTAGTGCAAAAATTTTTCATAAAATTTTACTTTTAATATCGTGCAATATACAATTTAAATTCTTAAGAAATAAAATTCTTTTTAATGCACTTAAATTTCTCCTAAATGACATTTCCTCCAATGCCTGTCTTTTTTAATCCATTTGACTTCACTGCTTGCCAAATTTTCACACTATACATGGTCAGACTATATTCTTAGAACAATTGTTCAATCAATCTAAATCTTATATTTTAATATTTAAATGGCAAGTGGAAATCTTATAATTTATTTATTATAAGAAAAATTGATAGAGATTTTTATTTTGAATAATATTGAATGAAGTTTGGTTCAATTATTTAAACAAGTTTTTGTTAATATTTTTTTGATTTGGGAAAAGTAATATAATTTATTTTTGATTTGTTCTTACTTTTGACACCTGTATCTCTTGTATATGAAGAATTTAAATAAATCTTCTGAGTTTGAATGCAAATTAAATTTCTGTGAAATATGTAATTTTTCTTTATGCTTGTTGCACATCAATTTTTTTGTTTAATATTATATTAAATTAATTTTAAAAGTAAGCAAATTGAATGTTTTATTTTTTATTCATATTTATTTTGCTTAAATCTGTAACTATATCACATATAGATTTTGTGAAATTAATTTATTGTTTTTGTTTTTATGGCATTAAATATTTGCATCCTTGAATATATTTAAAAAAAAATAGAAGATTGTTTTATTAGTTTGTTAACATATTTATAGCATCAAAATTCCAGTATAATAAGCAGCATAAAATTCTAAATAATAGGAGAAAATAGATCAAATATTTAAAGTTAATGCTCTCCACTTTTTATTTGTAAATATTTTACATAAAAAATGTTGCTATTTTTAAATTAACTACTTTTCTTATTAAGAACATTTATTATAATACATTCAAAATTCTCATATCTTAATGTTTGCTTTCAGTAACTCAAAAGAAAATTGGAGATCTACAGGATTTTCAGGTTTCAATTTTTTTAAATATATTTCTTGTTCTTAATTTGAAATTAATAGAGTGAAATGTTTCAATAAAATATCATGTAACTCAAATATTCTGATGTATTCTGCACATTAAAATTGTATTAATTTAATAAAAGAAAGTTACAAAAGAATGATTACAATTAAATAAAATTAAAAAGTAGAAAAATTTGTTTTTATTTACTGGAAAAATGCATAATTAATTCATAACTTTTTACAATATATTTTGGCATGGTGTTAACTTTTTTTTATAATTAGTGATTATTTTGCCCATTTTTCATTTAAATTTTATGTTGTTTCTTTTATTTGATTTTGTCACAAGAAAATCGATTATTTCTATCTAAATTTGTAGTCTATTGTAAGTTCTTTCAGGAATTTAATCTGTTATGTCCATTTAAAAATGTTTGTCAAAATTTGTCTCATTTTTTTTAACACTTAAATACAGGATTATTTTAATTCCTACATATACATGTTTGGTATGTTTATTTTAAAATTGTATTTAATTTTTTTTTATTTCAAAATACTGCTGCTTTTTAAAATGATAATTTAAAAATGAAAATCTTGGTTTGTTTTTTATTTAAGTGAACATATGAAAATTACTATGTAAATTGTACTTCAATACAAGAATATACACAAGAATGTAAAGAAAACAAGAATGTAAAGAAAACATTTATTCAACATTTATTCCATTAATTATCAAACATTTATTCAATACAAGAATGTAAAGAAAACATTTATTTCATTTTGTTACTAATGTATTTTTAAAATTCAGCCAGGATATAATTAAAACTATGATATGAAGGTTTTAAAATTGGTGTTAATTGCTGTAAATCACAGTATTCATTATTATCATGTAATTGATCATTATTATTTGATGCAGATGTTAGGTATGAACTGCAGTGATTTTTTACTCATTTATAAAAGCACGAAAATATTATCAACAAAACGATATGAAAATTTAATACAGGATTATTTGAACTTTCCAACTTATGCAAATTATAACAATTTTATATGATTTTGTTGTTTATTAAATTTTTCTTTTTAGGTAGTAGCAAAAATTTTCATGTGGTAACATTGGAAGACATGGGAGTAATCAATATTTGGGTTGTTGTTGAAGTTTTAAAGCCAGATATTTCTGGAATAGAAACAGATCTTGGATTAGCCCCTGGAGGAAAATACAGACTAGTTAGAAGTTCATGTATTCCTTTGTACAATCTTGCAACTTTGTAAGTATTAAAATTAATATGATAGTTAAATGTATTTCGGTTCTTAAAAATAAATTATTTAAAAAAATTTGTAAGATTATTTTCAATATTATTAAAAATAATTATTATAATTTATAATTCAATATGCATTTTAAAAATTGTTATATAATTTAAATTTATAAATAATAACAGAAAATATACTACTTTAATTATTTACTACTTATGCTTATTACTTCTAAACTACTGTAATTCATGTTTTAGACCTCCTGGACAAAAACTGAGCATTAGAACTTTTGATTTTCGATTAATTCCTTTTGATTCAAGTCGAATGCTTGTCACTACAGATGCTGTAAGTTGTTTAGTTTTAAATCTTATTTTAATTATGCATTTGAACAATTTTTGTTTCATTTGTTTGCAACTTTTTTTTTGTTTAAAAATTAAATTACCTGTATGTTTTAAAATTAAAATTCTTGACATACATTTTCATTAATAAGTAAACATTTATATTTAAATAATTTTGGTATCAGAAGTGACTTTTAAAGTATATTATTTAGAAAAAAGCTGTTTCATAATATTTTGTATAATAAATAAAATTTTCGTTTATATTTGAAAACTTCTAGCAGTAAATATGTTTGTAAATATTATTTTTGTTTTGTATAATTCAAAACTAGTATATATTTTTTCATTCATAAAGTTTTTGAATGCTAAAAAAATTTAAGTCTTTTTCTAAAACAGAAAAAAAAACTGGTTTTTTTTAAAAAATTTAGTATTAATTTCTATGAATGTTTCCAATCTGGCTCTTAAAAATAAAATTAATTAAATTGTTAATTTATAAGATAAACTTAAATACTTACAAAATTTATTTCTGTATTTAGTTATTTATTTTTGAACTGTCATGAATTAAAAAAAAGGGGTTTTTTTTTGTTTACAGAAATATTTTAATATATTAGCTGTATACATTGATGATCATGTTATATATAAAAATTTTAAAAAGTTTTTATAAAATTTACTTTTTATTACTGATTCATTTTAAATATATTAAACAAATATTGATTTCAGTTCCTAGTATGAATTTATTTGTAGCATTTTTGTAAAATATTTATTTTTAGGGTATTATTCTTCATGTAACTCGGCATAGTGGAAGCATTGAACCAAGATTTTATGCAAGTGAACTTGGTAATTAATGTTGAAACATTTGATAATACTTTAAATTAAATTTTCCTTGACATCATTACACAAAATATTTTTTTAAATGTTTAGATTCTTCATCTGAAGTACGTTGCATAGACTGCTCCCCTCATAATGAAGACATATTTTTGGTAAATTTAAAACATTATTTGATCATTTAATAAATTTTTTTTCTAAAAATGAAATTGGTGTAAATGAATTTTTTTTAAAAGTATATCTGTGTTATCATTTTTTAAAAATCTATTAAAATTCGTTATTTTAGTGGCAGAAGAATGAAGATAATTATAGATTTTTATTATATTTTTTTCAATTTAAAATGATTGTCATTAAAATACTTATAAATTAAGGAATTTTTTTAAATGAATTATTTCATAACTTATGTGTAAAAATAAAATTATAAAAGTGAATCTAATTATTTTTTATCATTTAAATTGTACATCATACCATTTTGCAATTTATTTATAAAGGTTTTTTTTCCAGGCTGGATGCAATGATGGTAGCATAAAGATGTATAATACAAAATTAGGTATATTTTTTTTTCTCTCACAGTTGGATTTTTTTTTTTTTTTTTTGTTTGTTTGTTGAAAAATAAATGAAAATATTTTTCTTATTTTCCCTTTAGATTCAAAATCATTATTTTCTATTTTATTGATATTATTCTAATCTTTATATTTATAAAAAAAAAAAAATTTGCACTTTTATAAATCAATGATTATTTTTTTTCAAAAATAAATTTTAGTCCGTCCATTGATGGAGTTTCTCCATGCTGCTAGAGGTGAACCTGTGAATCTGATAAAATGGTCAGTTGTACATCCAACTGTTTTCTGTGTTTTAAGTTCTTCATCCCATATTCATTTTTGGAATACCATGGAAAATTCAGTACATCCCTTACATAGCTACCATTTTGACGACTGCAAGTATGTAAAGCTTGTTCTTATACATTAGTTTTAAAGAAGTATTTGTATAGAATTTTGTAAGAATATCATTAACAATATATTAAAAATGCTTTATATTTTCATTTCTGTGTAGGTTTGTAGGTTTCTATACAAATTATACATTATTTTTATATGCCAGCAATTTTTTAAATAAACAAATGGGGGAATGATTCAGATTCCTTATAAATTTGGAAGAGAGAAAGCAAAATGAGATTGTCAATTAATGTATTGCATTTAGATATATTTATTTATTGATTCTATATTTATTTATTGTGTATATGGTAATTTAAAATCAATTTAATTATTTAATGCTTATTAATTACTTGTATGTTGGTGCAGTCTGGTGTATAGCAAATTGAATTTCTGAACTATGGGAGCTTAGTTCAAAATCTGACTAGCAAAGCCAAACTGAAAACCCCATGTATAAATGGGTAGAATCACTTATTTGCTATCCTCGTAGTTGAATTTTCTGCACATGAACCTTTAATCATGCCATAGAACTAGGCTTTTGAAGTTACGATCTTGATGAAATTTTCATTATGTAGCAACCCTAATTAAATTTTCTTCTTCACTGGCGCAACAGCCTCTTGGTGGGCCAAGACCTACTGGCTGATTTCAAAATAGATGTTTTTCTTTTTACGGGGTAGGGTTATCAGCCCGACGCTCTACAGTCAAATTAGACTGGGACCAACGATTTAAAGTTTATTTCGAACCATTATGAACATCCATGGCACCGCTAGGGTTAAAAAATATGTACCGAATTTGTTTTTTTTTTCATTAGCGCAACAGCCCCATGGTAGAGAAGACCGTCTGCATCCTGGCTGATTTAGAGACAGGAAATGTTTTCTTTTTATGGGGTAGGATTGTCAACCCTACGATTAAAGTGGATTCCGAACCATTACAAACGTCCATGGCACCGTCGGGACTCAAACCCGAAAGCATGGCAATGAGCGCTAGTCACTCAGCCAGCAGGCCCTTAATTAAATATTTTTTTATAATTAAATTCTGATGATTAGATCAAAATGAAATTGTTATAATATTTAGAATTAAAGTCAGATAATAAATCATTTAATCATCAAGAAGATTAAAAAAAATTTTATTAAATTTATCATTATTTATAATTAATTTTTATGATTATTCTTATAAAGTGATTCAAATCAATTTCAGGGTAACCTGGTTTGCTTTCAAGAATGTCGAGCGAAATTCTAGTAATTTTACTTCTACAAGATTTTCCAATTTTGTAAGCAAAATATTTTATTTAAAATTTATGTTCAAATTTATTACTAATAGGTGCTGTTTGTTATAATTAGTTTGTAAAATGTTTAATAAATAAATAAATTTATATACAAATTTTACTTTTGTTTTATTATATTAAATGAAAATTAAAATTGAATGGAAAAAATAATTTTATTATTTTAAATGATTGGATTATGGTAAAGATTTGATTAAGGAGAAACATAATTTGGTTATTATAATTCTTCCGTTTCTTTTTCAGTTTAGAAATATTATTATACTTCATATATTAATAATTATTTCTTTTTTTCTAAAATTATATATGTGATACATTTTGGCTAAAATATCCAATCTGTTTCACTTTTTTTCTTTTAAGTAGTTCATTAAAAAATTAATAAAGGGTATAAAGAACTAAAATAAGAATAAGGTGTATAAGAAATATGTTAAATGAAAGTATAGAAACATTTTTCTCTAGCGTTAATTATATATTAAATAGTTTTTATTTCTCTCTAAATTGTTTCTTTCAATCTGTATTAAAAAAAGTAATATTATTTATAGAAATAGAGATGTAGAATTATATATTATTTGTTTAAAGATGTGATGTGGGCATTTCACAGTTTATGTTGATTCGTTAAAGTCTATTGAAAGTAGAGAATACAATACTTCTTGACACCATAGAGTGGCAAATAAGTAGTGATATTTGTTGGTCTTCTAAAATATTTATTTATTCATTTACTCTGTGTTTAGTGCTTTCTTAGAAATATTTACATTTTTTTTCCTTTTATTTGAATTAATTAAACATTAATTTTCTTTGAATTGCATTAATCATCATTTGATTTTTCATTTCTTTATTCCTCTATTAAATTCCTATTTACTGTAATTTTATATTATGTTTTAATTAAAATTTTACAATTAAAAATGTTGTTTTTAGTTTATAATTAAAAATGCACTTTTATGTAAATCTTATCTAATGAATTTTTTTCTGCAATTTGTAAAAATATTATAAATACTTATTACTGTTTAGTATTTCTATTATTGTTTTGAATGAAATATTCTAAATTATGGACTGTGATGATATACAATTCTTCCTTTAAAATAATTTGTAGTTATTTATCTATTTCATCTAATATTTTCCTTATATTGCTCCTATACCTAATATTTCATATCTATAATATCTTGTTTTCTTTGTATAATATATTTTTACAATTGTAGATATCTGTATTTAAGTAGAATACATAATTTCATACGTTAAAGTTACATAAATTGCTTATAAAAATACTCATAATGATGACAATGAAGCAATTAAGAATTTAAATACTGTTTTAAAAAGTAATTGACTCTAGTAAAGTTTTTTTTTATGTATTTGTCTTTATTTTTCAGTAATGAAAATTTTGTTTTGTGTTTTATAGATTATTGCAAAAGAAAATGGTGAAGTAGAAGTGCACACATTTCAAGTAAAGGTCTCTGAACAAGAATATATGAAACAGTTGGAATACATGAAAAATTTATAACTCTTATGATTTTTGATAGCAATAAATTATGAAGAAATGTTAGGTATTTATTAATTTGCAAAAATTATTTTTGGAGAGTTTGCTGTGGCATTTGGAATGCATTGCAGATTTATTTTGATGTGACGAACACAGTGATATAAAAATATTTAACTGAATTAAAATTGATCAGAAATTTAAAGTTTATATTTCTTATATATATATTTTATTATTTTATCTGTAATTCAAAATAAATATTTATGTTTTTGTATGAAGTTGCTGCATTATTTGAAATCAGTCTTCTTTTATTTATTAAAATACATCAATATTCTAATAAATAATATATTAATACAAAATATTTTATAATTAAAATATAAATGTTATTGTTATTAATTTTGAAATATATTGCAGTTTAACAAATATTAATTTGTTTGTATATTGCATTTTTTTAATTGTTATTTTGCATTACTTCGTAATATATTCTTGTCTTTTTAATACTTAATATAATAAGAAAAAGCAATTAGTGTTATTAGCTTTTGCAATTCTTATGTGATTTATTTTGATCAACCACTTAAATATAAATAATTACATAGATAATTCTCATCCTGAAATTCGTAACAAAGATAAAAAAAAAATTCTTATTATTTTATCCTAATGAAACTAATAAAAATGTGCATAAAAATAGTCTAACTTTTATCTTCATTGCATTTTGTAAATACATTTTTATTTTATACTTTTACTTTCGACTTATTTCAGTTTACTATATAAATTTGGCTGAATTATTACATCATATATCTATAGAAATCTATTAAATTTAATTTTAAATAACTTTAAAATTAGGACAATAAAATGCAACTTTGGTTTTATAAAATAAAATAATGAATAAATAAAAAATACTCGTGGCTTGTAGAGCATGTGCACCAATAATACCTACGTTCTTTAGCGAACCTACTCAATCTTCATAACGAATAGAAGGATGCATAAAATAACACATTTTTTTATTATATCTATATATTTAACTTTGTCTTAAAACATGTTATGTATAAAATTGAAATTCTGTTTGTTTGTCCCTCGTACAAATTTACAGTTTTCAACCTGAAGCTTGCAAATTTGGCATGATATGGGCTATGACCTACTTTAAAATTTGAGGATTTCCCATCTTCCACCGATTCCCACCTTATTAATTAAAAAAAAACATTTTTTTATTGCCACCAGTTAAATTACTGTGATTATATACAATTCTTCCTTTAAAATAATTTGTAGTTATTTATCTATCCAGATAAATAAATACAAATTATTATATAATATCATTATCCAGATAAATATTACAAATTATATCATTATTATATATACATATTATCCAGATAAATACTACAAATTATGTAGTTATTTACCTATCCAAATAGCATCGATTAAATTATTGTAAAAAAAAAAGTAGAAAATTTACAACATTAGTTTTTAATCTAATTTACAATTTATTGTATTCTTAAAAATAAATGATAACAGACTAAAAATGAAAATAATTGTTAGAATTATTGTTTATTTTGAGGTGAATTATTTAAAATATCAAAACTTTAGTTTTGCACCTATATATTTTTTAATAAAATTTACCAAACTAAAAATATTTAAGCTTCTGTAACTGGACGACGCCGATCATATCTGCTGCCGCCGATGTGAAGTGTTGGGTAAAGCGCCAAAGCACGGAACTGTACCAGTCTTCAGGAGTTCATTGCTGTACTCCTGGAAATGGACGGAGCAAAAAGATTTTTAAACTTGAAACTCTATATTGATTTCGAACTAAAGTTGAACCCTTCGAAAACTGGTGTGCTGGTCCTCAGTATACCAAACATCCTAAAACTCATTCAATTTACGCTCTCTGCTCCTGTAGCCATACTGTCAAATTCTCAGACTGTCCTAGAAATCTGTAAAACTTCGTTCCTGACTCTTTCCGAAAACATATGGGAAGAAAGAAAGAAACAAGCCCTACTATAACATTAAGCAACCCAGATTACCACAGCAGCTATTCAGCATCTTCTAGCCTAGACGTCGCGCTGTCCTGTCATATCATAAGACGCTTTCACCATAGTTTCCTTTTTGTGATTTCTTGGTACTTACGTATTAACGCCACCGCAGCAGAAGCTACGCTAATGCGCCAATAAAGAGCTGCCAATGCGCCAAAATAAAGGCTGCTTTGAATCTATGTTAAACTCTATATCGGCCCATTTTCCACCGAAATCCGACTGACTACTTTGTTTTTAAATAAAGTGTTTTGAATTTTGAAAGTGTTTTGGTTTTAAATAAAGTGTTGTATATATTTTATGATTTGTCACAAAAATTTTAAGTGTAGATTGGCGCCACTTAAAAACCGCCAAATCTGTAGCTGCTGTGGCGTTAATACGCAAGTACCCATTTCGAAACAACTAAACGGGTAAGTGAGCTTGGATTATGTCCACTTACTAACTGCGCTCGGCATAGTAACGCGCAAGTCAGGCTACCTACTAAAGGCAAAACTAACCTTAAGAATAATAAGAAATCTAAAAGACCCGCCGCAACTAATTCTAATGATGGCTTCGTTAAACTACCTAAAAGACATACGGCTCGTATTAGTGTAGAAACTAATGCAACTAACCCTATTGCTACTGATAATCAATTTGACCAATTGACTGATGATGAGACTGTTCCGGCCAATAATGTGGACACGTCGGAAGCTGCTCAACCTAAACTGCCACCCATTATGGTGCGGTTTAAAGATGACCTCAAGGATCACGTTGCTGTTATTAGCAATCAGCACAAGGAGAATGTACGAATTAAGCTTGCCGGTGAGCAGCTTAAAATCTTTCCTGCCAACTCGGACATTCATAGAGCTGTTACACGTTATCTCACGGAACAGACACTCGAATTTTTTGTCATCACGCCAAAAAATCAACGCCCGCTGAAAGCGGTGCTCAAAGGACTGCCCGTCAGCTACTCTGTTGATGAAATTGCTGCCGGACTATCCGAACTTGGTCTCAAGTTAGACCAAGTCCGTCAGTTATCCAACCTCAAGACCAAGGCCCCCATCCCGGTGTGGCAACTTACTTATCGAAAGGCCCCGGAGAATGTTAAAATCTTTGAAGTAAATAGACTCCTTCACTACTCTGTTCGAGTTGAGAAGTTTAACCGACGGCCGGGAGCATCACAATGCTTCGCTTGTAACCTTTTCCACCATTCTTCGAAAAATTGTAGTTACAAGAAGCGATGCCTCAAGTGTGGGGGCGAACATACCTTAAAAGACTGTCATATCAAGGAACGATTGGAAAATCCTGTTTGCATCAACTGCCACCAGATGGGGCACCTCGCCGCATAGCGCGGTTGCCCGATGTTCCCCAAGCCACGCCTGCCGCCCAATCAGGGCCCAGCGCCTGCAAGACCCGCCTTCACCAGCCGGCCTGTCTCGGAGGGTGTGTCCTTTGCCAGCTTACTCCAAGGTTCCCCGAAAATCTCACATGCCACGCCTTTGGTCACTAAAAATGCACCTACTAATAATAATAACCTATTGCTAATAATACTAACATTACTGCTGACTCAGCTAATAAAGCGCTTTTTGTTTTAACTGAGATTGTCAATCTCTTTAATATGTTTGGCGGCCTAGACAATATATATATGCAATTCAAGAATGCAAATAACCCTTTTGAAAAGATGCAGCTTCTGTTTACTTTAATTAAATAATTGTTTTATTTTTCAATTGCGCCATTCCTTTTTTACTCCGCGTTTTTATTTACTTTTTCTTTCTTTTTTTACTAACACTGGACATAATTATGCTCACTGCTTTTGTTTTAGTCATGTTTGTTTTTTCCCATGAACTTTTATGTACCAGATTTGGAGTCTAGGGCCATAAACCGGCCAAGGTACTCCGTGCGTGGAATGATGAAGTACCCATTTCTTTTCCGGAATTAGGATTGTTGGCAAGCTGAAGATTTCTTTTATTGATAAATTCAGTGCGCAAGTGTGATCCGACCTGCTATTTGCTGTTGAAATCACTATTCGTTTGTTTGAAAAGTAGGGTCCATCTTAAATTTTTTCGGCAGTGCTACACAAATTCCACATACCAAACAAACAGGCTTGAGAGTACTTTGAGGTGTAAAAAAAATTATTCTTCCCAGATTGTTTTAAAAACCACGAATTTTAATATCCACTTCTTCTTTTCTTTTCGATGTAGAAAGTTTACTTATGGACATGATGAAAATAAAATTTTTGAGGTAACGAGATTTCTAAAAACAGTTTAAAAAACGCATAATATCTTACTGAGCAGTTTAAAATCAACTGGGCCAGACAGCCAGAGGGTTGCACTCGCTCGAGAACGGTCTATCATAGCAAGACACGACGGCGCCAAAGCAAGGCAACTCAAGTCATTGATCTCGTCCCATGGCCTCACAGTGTTACCGCATCATTGTTCTGGAGCCAAACATTACCGCTTTCCGATGCTGTTGTATTCTGTAATGTATGAGTAGTATTTTTACAGATTTTGATAAAGTTCCTGAAGAGGACTTTTTTTTTCTTTCAATAAGTCGTTACGTGCTATTGTTAAAATTCCGCCGTGCCAGTATCTAACAGGCTCAAAAACGAAATGAAAGAAATTTGTTTTATCAAAAATTCCCGATGGCAAGATTATTTTTTAGATTTAAATTCGGACGATAACTCATTATACGCCATCATCTAACATTTCACCAAGAAATTCTCGAAAATCCTACCCATTCTTGGAAGTAATAGATTAGTATTTTCTTCAATAGAAAAATCTGATATTCCAACACAAAATCTGGAACTTTTCATCTAAGAAATCTTGATGCAGTAGCCAATTTTATTTACAATAACCAAATCATGAGCATAATCGAAAAAGACAACATCAGGAAATCCACAGATCTTGATAGAATTAATAACAAAGTACTGTTTTGACTCCTGTTCAATGTAGTAACCAACTTAACCAAAATTTTCAACAAATGCATTAAATTTTATCAATTCCCAAGCTCTTAGAAAACAATTAATATTATCGTGTTTCCAAAACCTAAGGAAGATCCTACGTTTCCTATGAATTATCGATCTATCAGTTTAATACATTGCGTAGGTAAAATTTTTGAAATATTCATTCACTTCTACATATCAAAATTCTGCAGAAGAAACTTTATTCTTTCAACGAAACAATTCGGTTTTAGGTAAAACTTTTCATCCACTCCTTCGAGTAACAAACATCGTCATCGGAGGTTTCAACTACAAGTTTAATAATAGGAGGCGTCCTTCTGGATCAATGGTTATCAGACGTTTTGAAGTTGGGAGCGCATTTAAAATCCTACAAATTATTGAATGCGCACTATATATAAATTTCTGAGAAATCTGTTATAATATTTAAGTCAATTATTACACACACACACACACACACAAAATAATAATGCAATAAAAATAAAATGTAGTATATCTTATGTTGATTCACTCTTGTGTTTATGAAAAACAAGCCTAATGTCTTCTAGCAATTTTTTCAATGTTTGGGCATATATTTGATAGACAATCCCTTATTTCCTTATCAATACACTCAAGATTTCCCTTCTTTTTACACTTAATTGTGGGGAGTGTAGAAAATCCTAATTCACATAAATATAATATTGAAAACTGTAGTAAAATTTTCAAATCTTTCTTGTGTAGATATTGACACATATTCTTCTTTTATAGAAATCTAAAAGGTTTCAAGAGACAATTCCTTATATTTAACAATCAATCCACCATCAATGGATATAACTGCAAGTTTTTCTTCTGTTAACGTTAAATCCAAATTCCAAAATTTCCCTGAATAGGCTTGTAATCCAATCGTATTGTTCAGTAAGCGATGGCAAATAAAAACTCAATTTTTCTTCTAAATTTATTTTAAAAAAAAAAAAAACATTTTTCAAATTAAATTTAACAGATTTTCTTTTCCAAATCTGTAGTTTTTTTTTCTCAAACGTTTTCCTTTTTTCAGTGGACGTGAGAATATTTTCTTCTTTTCCTTGTATGCTAATATTCAAAATATTTGGCTATTGAAATATATCTGCGGAATACTGCAATCCAAAATTCACTTCGAAGGAAGTTACAAAAATGTGATTGCTTCATCGCTTCAAAAAACGCGAGAAGTTCTTGTCTTAATTCATTTACTCATTACTTTCCCCCTTGATAACCACCTCATTTCAGTATGTAAGAGCAGTCGGCTGTGTTCTGATGATACAAAGCTATTCGAATAGACACGATTTGACAGGCTTTGTTTAGTAAAGTTTACCATCGGAACAATTTGATATACAACTCCTCTTAATTTTTCTCCCAATGTTTTTGCCAACAAGGTCTCTCTATGAAGAAATCAATGAGTTACGATATTTTTTTTCTATTTATTTATTTATTTTTATCTTTTTACAGAAGGATAAGGATCTGAACACAACCTACCATGAATACCATGAACGTACCATGCTTCATCTGTACAAATGCGTACACACGACATCCATATTAACTACCATTTATCAAAGTAGTTAAGATTAATGTCTCTTGATTCATCAACTTGCAAAATTTGAATACTAAAGTTTATTACTGCATACATATTTCTCGATATCAGAAGACATTTCTATAATAAGCCTGTTAATTATCATTGGATAGAGGAATCTTGCTCATTTTTATTGTTGCTTCAGTGCCTAGCATTGTCATGGCAATTTTTTTGCATGTTGACGAAATTATTGACTCACCTAGAGTAAGAGCTTTTATATTTTTTTCTATCAGATCTGTGACTTAATTAGAATGGTCATTGCGGTTACAAAATACTGCGGTTTTGGCGATTCTGTTTAGCTCGGGAATGAGAAATCAAAACCCTAAAGTGAAATATCAAATTGAATATAACAAAATTTAATAACTTTAAAACTTTGTGAAGAAGTAATTGTTCGAATTCTACAAGTATGTAAGCATAAATTTTTTATATAAGCATATATCAAATTCAAACAGAGAAAGCTATTGAGTGATGTTTAAATTAACTTTTATAAACATAAACTAATACTTGCACATTATTTTGAGAATATTGAAACAATAATCTGTTTATATTTTGACACTGAGACAATTCAAAATGAACTACTGAGCATGCGATTAGATATTCGTCAATCATTATATTTAGCAACACGTATTTCATGACAGTTTTAAAACACATATAAATAAGATTTCATGAAAATAAGCGCTTATTTTAAATAAAGATTATCAAACGCCATTTTCTGATGATGATTTGTTTTGTTTTGGATGAGTTTGTAGTGGATTTTTAAACTGTGCAGTAACAGCGAAATTGATTGGCATTTGGTTTTTTGAATAAAGGAGTTGAGTTTTACAGTCTATTTAGACTTTTCCTGTACGATCAGTTGAGAATATTGAACATGAACATTGATCATGATGATAGTTTCTACTGCCGAACGATGAATCAGATGGATACTAACACCGAGGGGAACGGACCTTCTCAGGACCCGCCGCAAGTACTCTCGCCACAGGATATGGAGGCTACAACAACAAATTCTAAGGAAAGTGAAAAAGTCAGCCCAGAAGGGATGTGTCGACAAATTTCAACGGCATTTAAAGAAATGGACGTTATTGACATTGTTGCGCATGCGCAACGATCCGATTTGCCTCAAGACTACATTCAAATGAATGAGAACTTGCTAAAGAAACGACAATACCTGGTGGAATGGGTAAGTCGGTTTCATTGTCCTATAAGTGAATGTACATTGCATAATCCTAAAAGTAACAATAGTAATGTTGTAAATAATAGTAAGGTTAATGTAGGTTCTGTAAATAATGGCAAGCTTAATTCCAGTCATGTAAATAAAAGTAGTCTCAAAAGTAAAGTAGATGTACCTGTTAAGAATAAAAGCAAACGTAATGCGAGTCAAATCGCTAGCTATGAGGGAGCCAAGGACTCCGGGGAGTTTCAAACTCCACATAAAAAACTGATTGCGAAGGCAACCTTTACTTATAGTAAAGACAAAGTAAGTGATGCTATTGTCACAAATAATCAGTTTCTTGCGTTGAGTACCGACGCAGCAGATGAAGATGAAAGCGTCACCGTGATTCGGAAATCACCGCCAATCATGGTTAAGCCAAAAGCCAATTTAAACGACATGTTAAAGCTGATTGATACTAAATTTGATGGCGATGTACATATAAAGCTAGCTGGAGAAATGATAAAAATCTTTCCAAATTCCGAGGATCAACATCGAGAGATCACTCGCTTTCTAAATTCTAATGATATAGAGTATTTTGTAATTACTCCTAAATTTCTCCGTCCAATAAAGGCGGTCATCAAGGGTTTGCATCGGGACACAGCTCCGAATGAGATTAAAGCCGCTCTGGCTGATAAAGATTTTAATGCCGAGAAAGTAGTACAGCTGACCAGGACTAGGGATAAGCAGCCTCTCCCTATTTTTCAAATCACATTGCCACGATCGAATAAAAATCAAGAAATTTTTTTAAGTAAATCGTCTCCTGTATTTAGCTGTTGTAGTTGAGAAATTCAACAAAAAGCCTGTTACACTTCAGTGTTTCAAGTGTAATTTTTTTTCACCACAGTTCAAACAACTGTGGCTTTAAAGCCCGGTGTTTGAAGTGTGGTGAGGAACATTCACATAAGGACTGTAAACTATTTGATAAGCTTGAAATTCCAACTTGCATTAACTGCAGACAGTCGGGACACACAGCCGCCTGGAGAGGTTGCGCCAAGTTTCCAAAATAAAAGTTAACTCCACCAAGTACGCCACATACCCAAAACACGTATCAGCCAGACAGGTGACACCAAACTTTTCCTATGCTTCGGCAACGAAAAATCAACCACCATCTCAACAACCAGCCACTAATGCCACCATCAACAATGACTTCTCCCAAAATCAATTGACTCACTTACGGAGCATCGCAGATCAAGCCCCCTTTATCCAAAATGCTTTGCTACTTATGAAAGAATTTGTATCCATTTTCTCGGAATTAAAAAACTCTGGAGAACTTCTCCAACAAATTAGAAACGCGGATAACAAGGTAGATAAATTGCAGGTCTTCATTAATGGCCTAGCAACTCAAACAACCCAAGTTTCCAAGTTCTAAGTTTTTATTTTTACTTTAAAATTATGCAATGTGTTTTACATTTACTATGGGCCTTGAGCCGACTGACAATATTTTTATGTTGCAACAAGGAGGTTTGGTCGCTTCGCGACCAAGGTACTCCGTTCACCTACACCGATTCATATTTTAAATAAATGTTTCTTGTGCTGCGCGAGGAAATTAATTTGTTTTAAATAATAAATTATATTCTTACGTATTTTTTATTTTATAGTTTCACTTTTTTTGGAGACGCCTCTGATCTATAGACAGGACAACATCATGTCCATACATGATAATAATAAAATATATTTATAAACCATGAAATGTAATAATTATTTAAAACTGAAAGGTTTTTTTCTAATTAAATAATATAACATGTGTAAAAGTTATAAGCAAAATATTTCGATTGGCATAATTCGTCAAAGTTATAATCCTTGTTAATGTTTTACAAAATTTTGAAATTAAATTTTTAAAACTTTTTATAAAACATTCAAGAAAATTATTTGTCCAGCTAATCATAAATTCCTCTTTATTCTTGCATAATATTGTCAATATATTCTTTACAACCAGAAGTTATGTAAAATATTTAAAATAGATGCCATGAAATTCGGTTCAAATCAATAAATACATTTCGATAAAATTTAAAAAAAAGTATTTTATTTTTCAAAAAGATTTAATTGAAAGCTATTAGCTTTGAAAGAGATCATGTGAAACCGCTTAAATGAATTCAACTTGATTAAGTGGATATCGTTTTTAAGAAAAACAAATACTTTCTGAAAAAGTAATTATATTCTTTCTATCACAGGAGAAGTTAAGGATATTTAATAATTTCGATTTTTTTTTTTAAAGACTTCAATGAAGGTAGATGTTGAGTATCCATTAGAACTTTTAGTGTTGTTCATTGACTATGAAGCTTATTGATCAATTTACAATTACAATAGTAGTTTAATGAACTGGTTTGGCTTGTGAGGTCATTACAACTTGGAACAAATACCCCTAATGCACAGAAACGAAGATTTTTATCCTAATCAATTCAGCATGTAATGAATAGTATACTCACCAAATTTTGTGTCGAAATTCCCGTTAATTTTAAGTTATGGAAAAAGGGTTTTCTGTAAAATAATAATCATTTCATTCATTAACTGAATTTTATAAAGATAGTTATGTTGAATTTAAATGAATGAATCTGACCGTAATATTTCAAATTATGATATAATTATTAATTGGCGCCTTTTTAAAAGGATTTATTATGATTTAAAATTAATTAATAAGTAATTCACTTTCTGTTAACTCATTACTTTAATAATGAATTAATATTTTTTTAATTATTTTCTCATAAAAAAATTCAACAAATATTTTATTTGATTATTTTACAATAATGATGCAGTAATTTCATTCTTTACAAATATGCTGACTAACGCTTGTAATTTGTTCTTATGAAGTATATTGTTTATTCTTATGATGTTTGCAGTTTATTTAAAATTTTATTGTGTTTATTCACTTTTTTATATTTTATTTTATTTAGTTTCAAACTAAATATTTATTTAATGTTTATGTTTTCTTTTTAGTATTTCTTATTTTATGTTTTTTCTTACTTTGTATAACATATAAATTCAGAAATTACCTTTGGTTATATGTTTTTCCCCCCAAATTTTAGATTCCGTGTTGTACGAAATAAGCAAATACATTTCAATTAAATATAATAATATATTTTCTGTTGAAACCTTTCTAAATTCAAATTTTATAATTTTGAAATGTTTAATCAACAGAATGTACCAAAATCATATTTTTATAAATATTTCAATATAAGTAACCTGCATGTCTTCAGACCATGTCTGCAAGTAGGCATTGAAATATAATACATTTTAATTATATAAGGGAAGAATTTTTTAAAATTACTATTAAGTAATTGAATTCAATATATTTAAAATAAAAAAAAGAATGAAGTATATATTTTTCTTGTAAAAAGTAAAATTTTATTTTAGTTTAGGTCAGAATAAGCTTCGAATGCTATCGTTGAAAAGTAACTTGCAAATTAACTCGGTAAGCTTCTGATGTAGTGGTAGCTTCTTCTAAGCACAATTCTGAAAGCATGCGAATATTCTTGAAAGGGATAAACATGACAAATCCGTAAGTTGGAAAGTTTCTCTGTTAGATTTTAAGAAAAACAAGTAATATAAAAAAACATTTTTAAGTCAATTCCTACTTTTTTTTCACTCTATTGCAGAAAGTCCTTTATAAATAATTTTCATTCATTTTTTTAAGTTTATATGGCGCCATCTATTGGTAGATATATGCAACTTAAATCTAAAAAAAAACTAAAATTAATTAATTAAATTTAATTACTGTATTAATATTTGAAAAAAACTGTATTAACATCCAGTGTTATCCACTACAAGTTAAAAAAAAATGTATTTGAATAAAAAGTATTTTATTAACGACTGAAAATTTAAACAAGATATATATATATATGGAGAGTGTGAGCTAATAGAAGAAATTGCAAAAGAGTTAAGAAATGAACTCCTCAGAGCTATTTATTCCAAATTGTAATTATATCAGAGATCAAAACTTGTTTCACTAAACTGGCATTTTAATAATAAATTATAGTCATCAACTTTATAGCCAATGAACAACACTCAAAGTTCTAATGGATACTTAACATCTACATTTATTGAAGTCTTTTCAATAAAAATCGAAATTATAAAATATTCTTAACTTCTTTTATGATAGAAAGAATGATTTACTTTTTTCGAAAGTATTTATTTTTCTTTCAAACGATAACCACTTAATCAAATTGAATTCATTTAAACGGTTTTTCTTTTTTGGGGGAATATCGTTTCTAAATCATAATAAAATAGAATTTTTTTTCATCGAATAGCAAACGATATTTTAATTTTCTTTCTTTTTTTTTTTTATTCTAATGCAGCTGGCAAACACTTAGACAACTTGATCTTGGATGCCTTCTTTGCACAGATGTTACTCACTTTGCATTACCCAGGGGGCCAGTGTAACTTGAAGATAAGCCATGGACGTGGAGTAACAATGCCCTCTCAACGCTCCCATTAGGGCCGGGACCTACGGTTTAAGGTGGATTCCGAACCACTACAAACATCCATGGCACCGCCGGGACTCGAACCCAAAACCTGTGGTACTGAGCGCCAGAGCGCTAGCCACTCGGCCATTCAGGCCCCATATTTTAATTATATGAACAGTAATTAAATCGGAAAATACATGATCTTTTTCAAAGCTAATAGCTTTCAACTAAATCTTTTTGAAAAATAAAATAATTTTTTTTTAATTTTATCGCAATATATTTATTGATTTGAAGCGAATTTCATGGGATCCATTTTAAATATTCTACATAACTTCTGGTTGTAAACAATATAATGACAATATTATGCAACAATAAAGAGGAATTTATGATTAGCTGGACGAATAATTTTCTTGAATGTTTTCTAAAAAGTTTTAAAAATTTATTTTCAAAATTTTGTGAAACATTAACATAGCTTACAACTTTGATAAATGTAACTAATCGCAATATTTTTTAGAACATCTAGAGATGTTATGTTAAACTATTTAATAAAAAACCCATTTCATTTTTAATTATAACTATTACATTTTATGATTTATAAATATATCTTATTATTTTACTTGTTAATTTATTTTATTTTTTAATGTTTTTAATATTTTGGTTCCTACGTCCTGCTCATAATTGGCAAATGATCTAAATTTCTAGTCTACAATTAAGATCATGCACTGTTGAAATAACTGTCAGCTTTTTATCCGTGCGTGTTTATCTATTTATGCGTAGAATAATTAAAAATATTATTTATTTTTATGATAGCATTTTTGTATAGAACAGGTAAATATATAAATGGTATATTATTATTAATAGCAATAAAATTATTTAAATGCTGTTTTTTAATAATTTTTTTGTTCAGATAAAAACGTCTAAAAAGGCTTTTCCATATTTAAAAAAGTGAGTTTATTGGTTTTGTTTGTATATTTAAAACTTAGATCTTGAAACCAAATTTGTAATATTTTTAAGGTAAAAACAACTTCACAAAAACTGGAAAGTATTGCTTCTGAAGCCCCTTGAAAATTCGTTGCTATAGAAAAAAATTCTTATTAATACAAAACATCTATTTTTTATACATGCTACTAATTTTTTTTAATGTCAAGCACTTAATCTAATGTTATTCGTCAATGTAATCTAAATATGTAGCAGACCCAGCATTATCCAGTGACGAACTCTGTACTACAATTTTAAAGGAAAATTCCAGATATATCAAATTGAGAATTACCATAAATACGAATACTTTTGCTTAGGTCTAAGCTTTGCAACAGCAATTTTGTTTTACTTTTTCAAATTTTTTTAAAGAAAGAATTGATTATTCAAATGTATTTTAACAAATGTGAATAAATTAATACAAAGTAATTTAAAAAAAAAATAATGTTAGCAAGATTCTGCGGATGATCCATTTATTGCAAAACATAAGCATTATGGTACAATTCTATCTGCCGTTTAGCAAAGGTTAATAAAGATTATTTTTAGGTGCACAAATCAGCTTAAAGTTAATTGTAAAATATTTTCAAATTTAGTGTCCTTTATCAAATCTCAGCTAAAAAAATAAGCCTAATATTTCATAATGTAAATAGCATACTCAAAAACAATTATCGGAAACTATTTTACTATAATGGTAATATTTATATACACTATATTTATATATACTAAATATATATTTATATATACTGTAATAATATTTTTCTGCTTTAAAAAAAAAGAAACCTTTAAGGAATAATAATAAAAAGTAAAATGAATTAACTGCATTAGTTGTGATTTACATGTAAATCTGGAACAAAAATAGTTTAAGGAAAATCAAAACTGTGTAAATGACTTGTGCATATAAGTTAGATACAGGATATAATAATAATTAAGTAATTTAATTATTTTCGTCTAATAATGCATAATAATTATTTTCGTTAATATGATCAAAGCTATTCATACATTAGAATTAACTGTGTTATTTTGAATGCCTCAAATAAAATTAAATAAAGTTATCAATTTATTTTATTTACATTTTATGCACGATACATTTGATGTAGCTCAAAATATCAGGCATAGATAACTTTAAGTCATAAAATAAAACAAACATCGAACGTTTGCAAACAAGCAGTTACAGCCTGATTTAGTTTATTCAGGAATTTGTTTCCATAAACTATTACCACTTTGTTATGTTTGCGAGTTTGTAGCTTGAGCTACCTTTTACTGATACTTAATTTCAACCCAGGTATTTAGTAACAAACCCTCTGAAACAGTTTCTACAATGTGATTCATGTCTTCAGTACTTAGTTCAGTATGTAAAGTTTTGAGCTGTTCGAGTTTTATTTCACAAAAAAAAAAATCCATCACGACAAACCTTTTTAGACAAACAATATTCATAATATAATTGGTTTATATTGATATTTAGATTGATATTTCAAAAATGTTATTAACTTTTAGTCTTCCATTTTTATGCCATTCATTAATTTTTACAGCATAGAAGCCAATTAACAGTTGTATGCATTTATTTAATTATTGAAATTGAGCTATAAAATCTACCATGAGCTGACAATTGTTAAATTAAGTTTTGATAATATAATTAAAGAAAGCTAACAAAGTCTTTCAAATTAAAAATAATAGAAAAAAAATCTTAATTCTCCATATTTACTCTCCTCGCATTTTCCGAACTATAGACTTGGTGTTACTTATTAATATTTCAATGCTTTTGTCATCTCTCCCTCTCTGCATATATATAGTTTAGTTAAAATTTCTGGCACAGCAATTCAAAGGATTACCTACATTGTGTTAGTTGGAAACGTTGAACCAATTTTACAATTATCACGAAGTAAAGTAGCATCAATAAATTTTCATATTACAAATAACAATTATGAATTTAGAATACAATAGAGAAATACTTAAAATATTATTTCCTTGAGAAAATAATTATAAATAAAACGAGATTTGTACTATTGGAATCAATAATCTGAAGAAGCAAATTCAAGTTTAGCAAAAAGCATTGAATTTCCACTAATTTGAAGAAACCATTAATATGGAAATAAGTAAAAAAGATAAGCAATTTAACCAAAAGATTGAAGCCGTTTGTTAAATAAGTATGTGTCTTCCTTTAGAACCTAAAAGAACTTTAAGTGGCATTGATGTCTCGAATTAAATTTGTTTCTGTACATCACACACTATAAATGCAACAAAAGTTGGTTTTTAAATAACTTTATTGTTTTTGATGATGATGCTTTTAATCGCTGTTCCAAGTGTTTTGTCGAAAGGTACTGCACAAGAATTTATTCATCCATCTTCTTGATATACAGCCTTGAATGATCACATTTCATACTGACTTATTTTGTTACTTTTATCATGAAGTAAATCGGCCTTGTTACACAAACAATAAATTTATGATGTGCATGTCATACAACATAAACTGCGAAAGAAAGACATGAAACCATAAATCATGGGTCCTCATTAGTTCCCGCGAAACGGGGGATAGAATGCTTCATACAATTATACATACATTATATATTACTACATAACAGTTGGGCTGACATGTTCATAGGCTGGCACATAGATGGCGCTACTATAAAGGCACACATTAAATCCATATGATTTTTAGTTAGCTCTAACCTTCAAAAGACACGTGTATAAATTTGACAGCTGTTGCACTATTAGTATGTGAGTTATAGCATTTTTAGTGAAGCAACTTTTGGTAGTTTGAAAAAATGGATAAAAAGGAATTTCGTGTGTTAATTAAAGCATTGCTTTTTGGCAAAAAAAATACTATTGAAGCCAAGGCTTGGCTTGATAAATATTATTCGGACTTTGCACCAGGAAAATCAACCGTAGAGAAGTGGTTTGCTAAATTTAAACGAGGCGAAATGAGCACCGAGGACGATGCACGCAGTGGACACCTCACAGAGGCTGTTACCGACGAAAACATCAAAAAAGTCCACAAAATAATTTCTGATAACCGTAAAGTGAAGTTGATTGAGATAGCCGAGACCCTAAAGATATCAAAGGAACGTGTTGGACATATCGTGAATGAATATTTGGATATGCGAAAGCTCTGTTCAAAGCGGGTGCCGCGCAGAGCTCACAATCGACCCAAAACAACAATGAATTGATTATTCTAAGCAGTGTTTGGAGCTGTTCAATCGTAATAAACCCGAATTTTTGCGTCGATATGTGACAATGCATGAAACATGGCTTCATCATTTCACACCGGAGTCCAATCGACAGTCAGCCGAGTGGACTGCACATGATGAACACTAAAAATGCTATAACTCACATACTAATAGTGCAACAGCTGTCAAATTTATACATGTGTCTCTTGAAGGTTAGGGCTAATTAAAAATTATATGGATTTAATACTAGTAGCGCCATCTATGTGTCAGCCTACGAACTTTTCATTCCACTTGTTATTATTATTACAATACATACATACCTAAGGAAGATAAAAGTTTGAAGAGCGTACAGCAAAGAATTCGTCATTTGAGTGGCAAAGTGATTCGCTTCACATTGAAGGTAATGAAACAAACCTGCCTGAAAAGGCCTCTACCAAAATCGGTAATCTTCCTCCACTCTTCAGTAGTTCAATAGGAATGACTACCTGCCAGCAACAGTTAATGTGAATAAAGCATAGCTTATGCAAAAAATAGTAATATGGTTTCGCATTTCTATAGACAGCAGAATGTAAGCTGTCTAGTACAGTAATACAGAAAAAATTATTCAATAGGCGAGTCCGACGAAGATCATTTAAGTCTGAGTGCTATTTTGCATAGAAATACACATAAATTCTGTTTAATTGAGATCAAGGAGTAACACAAACATGAGTTTAGAAAAATATTATTTAATAAAATTATAGATAATTATATTTAATAAAATTATAGATAATTATATTTAATAAAATTATACAATCAACTCTCTTTATATTTTCACTGCTAAATTTTTTGCCCTCTAAAATATATCAAAAATATTTTGAAAACTAATCTAATATGTCCTCCTTTTTTTTTCTTTTTTTAAACTTCCATTTCTACACTCTTGAAAAAAATTGCAATTGAAGAAAAAATGCTTGACAATAAAGGGAGAAGAAAAGAAAAAAAATTATTGCTTTAAAGATTTTCCACAATCAAAATGCACTAATATAAATGAAATTAATAAGCCAAATTTCAAAAACAAACTAGAAAGAGCAAGAGAAAAAAATATTAGAAAGAGATTAATAAAAAAAAAATATTTATTAAAAAAAAAAAAAAATTAATTAGGTTAGTGATCATGAATTAAAAAAAAAATTGAGCTCTAACTGTGGGTTAAAATTTTCTTTCATAGAATGCACAATTACAAGATATTGTGACAATATACTTTCTTTGATGACAATATTTTGATCAGTAAAGTCGAGATGATTTCAGAATAATAGGCAAATGAATAAAATCAAGCACCACATAATTCCGAGTTCTTGTGAATCGGAATATTGCTGTATATTCATTCCATAACCTCTATTAAATTCACTTGTAGCGATAACCATTATAACTTTATTCGTGGGCCTGAATGGTCGAGTGGCTAGCGCTCTAGCGCTAGATACCACAGGTTTCGGGTTCGAGTCCCAGCGGTGCCATGGATGTTTGTAGTGGTTCGAAATCCACTTTAAGCCGTAGGTCCCGGTCTCCTATAACTGTAAGAGCGTCACGGCGCAAAAGTCAGACTTCTACTTACGGGTGCTCCATCACAAAAGAAGCTACCCCCTTTCCATCCATCCATGAGTAGATCACACATGGGATGTCCTTCACGCACTGCAGGACATTGAGGTTTAGTCACATTAGTCTTTATTCGCCCCCGTGTGGGTCCGGGTTAGAATAACCCCACTGTAACGCAGTGACGGGGATATAACCGGGTGGTGTAAAGTCAGACTTCTCCCTTTGGATGCCCCAGTCTTTATGCAGCAAAGTCAAGGATAAAAAGAAGCTGCATATTTTACCCTTTATCATGACTCATGGGTTCATGGACTTGGTCTAGATGTTGCTGTGCACCAGGTGGGATAAGTAACAACAACATTTATCATCATGAACAACTTTACAATGACTCTTTTATCAATAGTCCTTGGCTGGTTCCTATCTTGTCTGGAAGAAGTGTTTCACCTGTTTCTACCAACTTTATTAACTGCTATATAACAACTAAAGGCAGGCTGTTTCTGGAGAACTTCGTCTCAGTTAAATATTTAACTTTAACAACTTGGCAATCATACTGCTTCGAAGATAATTAGGGTTTTATTTATTACTTCAAGATCCATTCCTACTAGTTGTTGATTTTACAGATAACATTATTTGCCTGATGATTTTAATGTTTTAGCTAAATTAATTAGCATGTAAAATTTAATGCATTATTCTGCTCCTTTATCTGTTATTATTTATTAAAAATTAGTTCTACTGCCTTTTTTTTTATTTAAAAAAAAAAGAACAATTTGTGTCATTTTAGAAGGTTATAAAAATTACGTGCAAAATTTCACGAATCTTTATTAATTTTTATCGCTTTTAGTTTCATTATTAACTTACAAACAGTGGTTCAAGGATAGGGACTAGAAACGAGAGATATAAATACTGAGTTTCAGTTCAGAAACTGAATCATAAATTATCTTCTATATCCACAAAGCATGAAGTTAAACAAACTTAGCTGTCATGAAATGTGTTATCTCTGATTTATGCTTTTAAGACTATTTTCACAAAGATGGCATTTAATTTTTTTTTTTCTGAGTCGTCTTTGAAGAAAAAAAATTAGAATGTATGGATTTTCCCTCGCTTAAGTTATAAATACTCACTAACGTTACTGTTTCAGAACTAACGTCATAAAATCTATGTAATTAATTCCAGTAAAAATTGTTGGCATAAGTTAATGTGATAAACTCAAGCTGTTGTGACGACATGGATAAACTCAAAACCGATTGCTTCAAACTTCTATTTGTAAGTTGACAACAGAGGTTTTAAATAAACATATAATTGTGCATTTTTTCATATTTAAATAAAAGTAATTATTTAGAATTAATATTATTTCTCCATAAAAAAGCTCCTCCTTTAAAAAGTCTGTACCATTGTTTGTATCACTCACACGTTCATATACACTTATACATATTCGTCACTAGAGATTTGTATATTTATTTTATAAGTATTGTATTTGATTTGTATATTAATACAAACAACAGGAATTTTTGCAAAGAAAACTTTTATCATGTAACCTTCTGGGGGTAAACATGGAAACTTGGAGCTCTTCCTGCGGCCGCATGAGAGTTGGAATCTTATGCATTGCTGTAATGGATCGATGGTAATCTTCATTGGCTATCGAAGGATCATCTTGGATGATCTTGACCGGAGTTTATTCTTTATGGTTTATAATTACATTGTTTCGATTAGCTGTATAACAGGTGGGCTGAAAAGTTCGTAGGCTGACGCATGGATGGCGCTACTAGTATTAAATCCATATAATTTTTAGTTAGCCCTAACCTTCAAAAGACACGTGTATAAATTTGATATCTGTTGCACTATTAGTATGTGAGTTATAGCATTTTTAGTGTTCATCCCGTGCAGTCCACTCGGCTGACTGTCGATTGAACTGCGGTGTGAAATGATGGAGCCATGTTTCATCCATTGTCACATATCGACGCAAAAATTCGGGTCTATTACGATTGAACACCTCCAAACACTGCTTATAATCATCAATTCGTTATGGTTTTTGGTCGATTGTGAGCTCGCGGGGCAACCACTTTGAACAGAGCTTTCGCATATCCAAATATTCATTCACGATATGTCCAACACGTTCCTTTGATATCTTTAGGGTCTCAGCTATCTCAATCAACTTCACTTTACGGTTATCAGATCTTATTTTGTGGACTTTTTGATGTTTTCGCCAGCAACAGCCTCTGTGGGGCGTCCACTGCGTACATCTCCCTCGGTGCTAATTTCGCCTCGTTTAAATTTAGCAAACCACATTTCTACGGTTGATTTTCCTGGTGAAAAGTCCGAATAATTTTTATCAAGCCAAGCCTTTTCTTCAATAGTATTTTTTTTCGCCAAAAAGCAATGCTTTATTAACACACGAAATTCCTTTTTATCCATTTTTTCAAGCTAACAAAAGTTGCTTCCCTAAAAAGGCTATAACTCACATACTAATAGTGAAACAGCTGTCAAATTTATATACGTGTCTTTTGAAGGTTAGGGCTAACTAAAAATCATATGGATTTAATACTAGTAGCGCCTTCTATGCGTCAGCCTAGGAACTTTTCAGCCCACTTGTAAGTCGCTGGTAGTCACATTTCAATTTCTCGCAACCTGATATAGAAATTGTTCTGCTTCCAATACCTGATTCAGCTAAATTTTAACAATAAAGGGGATGTCGTGTACTGATTGTTAATCATGTATGATGATGATGGTGTTAATCAGTATGTAGCACTTATTAAATAAAATTAAGTAAATAACAATTACTCATTCTAATTGTTTGCTTTTAAATTTCACCAAATGCTGGAAAAATAACGTGACAGGGAAGTCGGTGAAACATATGAAAGAGCAAAGCACAAAAATTGTCACTTGCTCTTTTAAAGTCGATTCCCTTGTATGTACCACTCACACGTTCGTATACACTTATTGTATATATTCACCTTCGTATACACTTATTATATTGTTTGTATTTCAATTGTTCGTTATACATATTCGTCACTAGAGATTTGTATATTTATTTGGAAGTAACACTTCCGACATAACAGACAAAATGTGAAAATGATTTTAATTTTGAGCACATGTGTACTTTAGGACAAATAATACAAATTCGTAATTTAATTTTTACAAAGACACATTCCCATATAGGTAGGAATAGAAATTAAAAAAAAAAAGAGCTAAAATAATAATTTTAAAATGTCAGCACCGTTGTTTCATTTGAGAAATGAAAGAAAAACGTTGTGTTATTTTAGGAAGCTTGACATTTAATGAATTCGAAGGCAGTAAAGGAGATTTATGACAAACATTTGGTGTAAAAGCAAATAATTAAAATTCTGCTATAATAGTGGTAAAAGTTTGGCGTTAAAGTGATATAATTTGGCGTAAAGGCAATTTTGGCATAAATTTTTTGGGTATAATAGTACTAAAATTTGGCATTAAAGCGATAATATTGGCCTCAAATGCATTTTAGGAATAAAATTTCTGTTGGCGATAAAGCAATATTTTTTGGCATATCAGCGGTTTAAAAATAAGATTTAGCTTAATAAATTTGGACGTAAAATTATTTATGAAATAAAATTTTGGGTTGAAATCTAGAATACTGTACCCCTGAGGAAGTCGCCAATCTTAGAAACCAGAATATTTCACCAATCTTCTGCCAATTTATTTAGGGTTACTATACTCTAGAGGAATTCTTAACTTCTTCTTTTCCCGAACAATATAATGACTATTTATTTGTACTTTAATAGTTATTTGCTGAATTTTTTAGTTATAGTTAATAAAGAACATAAAATATATATTCTTTTAAATATTTATTCGGATAAATTAATATATGATACAGAAAATAAACATTTTTTATGATGTTGCCACTAATGAAAATACGAAACAAACGGGAAAACGATTTTTTAATTTATTAATAGCTTATATTTGATTATCAAATAAATATTTTCTTTTGAATACTGTTGTAATAATTAAAGTTTTAAAGCGCGAAAAATGTTATTTTTTTTTTTAAAACGTTCACGGCGAAAACGTCCATCGAATGTTAATATTGTTGGCATAGTTACGGTTTTGTGGCAACCGTTATTTAAATTCGCGAGGAAAAAATTTAACTTTTTAATTTTAGAACTTTAGTCTACAGAAGAAAAAGGAAGTTATTCTTTTTGTTTTCTTCATTCATTTGATAAGGATAGCTACGGACAGGTCTTCGTAAGGCAATCAAACGATCGTTTTCGCCTCCGACAAAGGATATATCAGAATAAAATGTAAGTTATTCTTTGGTACCCTTTTTTCCTCCTTTTTAAATATTTTTTTTTTTTTCATTATTCGAATTCGGCATTGTAAACAACATGAAATATTTTTTGACATAATAGGGGGAAAAAATAGCGTATTAACGAATTATTTGGGGCTAATTTTATCGTAACAGCGATTATTTTCTTTGTCTGAATGATACATTTATGTGAGTTTGAAAAACATAATTCCACATAATAGTTTTGCGATAAAGAGATTAAATTTGACCTAAAAGTAATTTAGGAATATAATTTTGGCAAAATAATGATATATTTTGGCGTTAAAGCGTGAATATGTGGCGTAAAAAGAAAACATTAAAATTTTGCCATAATAGTGGTAAAATTTTGGCGATAAAGCGATATAAATTGGCGTAAAGCCAATTTAGAGATAATTCTTTTGGCATAATAGCGCTAAATTTCGGCGTAAAAGCGATAATATTTGGCACAAAAATATTCCAGAGATAAAAAAATTTTGGTGATAAAAATTTGGCGATAAAGCATTAACTTTTGGCGTAAAAGCACTTCAAAAAAAGTTTTCTTAGTTTGACCATAAAGCGATAAATGTTGACGATAAAGCATCTCAAGGATTAAAATGTTGGCAGGATTATGATAATATTTGGAGTTAAAGCGATAAACTTTGGCTTAAAAGCACTTAAGGATAAACTTTGACGTAATAGCTGTTTGGCTACTAATGTTGGCGTAATATCACTGTTTGGCTATGAATTTTGGCGAAATAGCGTTTTACGATGACTCCAAACTTCGGCAGCCGTTGTTTAATTTGTGATTTGGCATCCCAGTGAAGGATTTTAGCGTAATATGATTTTACCGCGAAAACTACCTGATGCATTCATTACTATGCTTACTTGGCGACTTGGCAACCTAGCGATGCATTTGGCACAAAGGGTACAGGATTCTAGATTTTTACGAAATTTTGGTAGTATAATGATAATATTTGGCACTAAAGCAGCAAAATTTGGCTTAAAATCACTTTCAGGAATAAACTGTGACGTAATAGCTGTTTGGCTATTGATGTCGGCGAAATAGCGCTTTACAATGACACTAAACTTCGGCAGCCATTTTGTTTGTTTACTTGGCGTCCTAGCGAAGGATTTCGGCGTACCGCGGCGTGTAAGAATTTCGGCGGCATTTTACTACGAAAACTACCTGGTAACATTTATTAATATGATTACTTGACGACTTGGCATCCTGGCGATGTATTTGGCACAAAGGGTACAGTATTTTAGGTTTATTATTCTAAAATTTTAATTAATTTTTAAATAACTTTTTTTTACTTAATTTGGAACGATTCTTTTTTATGTTTAAAAATTAGAACTTTTTCACATACCCATCTTGTAAATATTTATTACATTTTTTTGCAAGTATTTAATTTCACTTGTTACTGACATGTTAATTACTTCTTGTTTACATTTAGCAAAATATTTTATTCTTTTCAAAATAAAAACCATATTTGGTCCTTTATTATTTTTTTTTAATGCTTATTTTTTTAAAAAAGAAAATATTCCAATTTATGAAGAAAGTTTAGAATTTGCATTTTTTGTCAAATATTTCTTACCACATGACTTACTATATATTTTTTCAGGCTCCAAAACTAGTAAGCATGTTGTATTGTCGTTCTCTTTATGTACGTCATAACAGATAAACGCTAGCTCAAAATTTATAACTTGGGATTATTGAATGAATACTATCTTTGTCTTTACTTTTACGCTACACTGACCTCTATGTGTGCTATTTCATGAATTTTATGTATGGAACATTGATGAATTTGGTGTATGGATTAATGCTTTATAAGAAAGAATTTCATTAAGAAGGTAAATAAGAATATTTATCTGTTAAATTACCTTTAAAATGCATGTTAATTGTAATGAGATGATTGGACCAATTCATTTTTAAATATCCGGAGACTTATATGCTCTCATCATTATGAACAAAATTAATATCAGAATTGCAATACAAAACAACTTTAAATAAATAAAATTACATTGTATATCAGACATATCCTAATGCATTTGAAGAAGAAAAACTTAAACTTAAATATATTCGAATGAAAATGGGAATTCTAGTTTATACTTAAATAAAATGGGTAACTTATCTCCTTATTTTCTAAATATTTTCATGTAATTGCACTTTTAAAAAACAAATATTTAAAAATATATATATTTTATGGAAATCCTAGATTAAAATCTGGACTGCATTCAGAACACTATTCGGTTTTGGATTAAATAGTTCTTCTAAAATATTATTGCGTCTAAGGATTCAGTTTTCCTCATGCTTTAGAGTTAAATATCCGTGAAGAACAGTAAAAATATTTATTAATGTCGTTATCAACTCATAATTAAGACAAAATTCCACCACAAAAATAACATTAAGTGTTATTTATTCCAAGCTTAATCTTCTAATCGGATATAAATACTATTTATGCATAATTATTCTTCTCTGAAATAACTACATCACTTACATCAATTTGCATATTAGTTATTAAAAAGTTCTTTTCTTAATTTAATATCATATAGAAAAAAAAACAATTAAAAATTTGACTTCAAAATTCGTACTTAAATAAAAATGCATTTTATTTTACCATTGCTGACAATTATTTCCTTAATTTCGATCTAATATACTGTGTTTTATAAGAATGTATATATCAGTTTATTTTGGCTGCAAAACAATTTACATCTTCATACTCAAAAAGAGATACTCAGATAGAGATAGAGATAGGGAGAAGAAGATTGTAAATTTTAAGATTCTCTCAACATTATCGTATCCATAATCCTATTGTTAATAATCTTTTGAGCGCATGCGTAAAATCTACGTTGTTTACCCTACAGATAAATGTATATCCGTTGTTGTTTGAAATTTCGTGTTCAGCTGTGGTTTCCCACGCATATTTTTGTCTCATACAGGGACTGGTACGCAGAACAAGTTTTAAAATCGACATGGCTTCAAATGCAGCATGTTTCATTTTTTTTACAATTTTTTTGTTGGTTAGGTAAGTAATGAATTTATTATTTGTCTCGAAAAATGTTCGTATATAAATGTTCATCGTTCAAGATATATACATATAGGATAACTTTATTTTCTAAGATGTTTAGTCTGATAGCCCCTTTATTAAACTATCACAGTACATCTTGATTTGCAAAATAAAAGAGCTTTTCTCAAAATATCAAGGTTATTGGTTTTGTTTACTACTCCTCCATAATCTTCCAAAATCCATCCAATGTTTTGAGATGACACTTATGCAGGGCTTGTTTTAAAAGCCTAAATTCTCTGTTCATAGCAGACATGTTGATGTCATCAGATTAAGATGTCTTTATACATCTAGGTTTTTTTGTATTTTTATGTGTTTAATGAATGTTTTTCAATAAATATCTTTAGATACGTCGGGGTACTTGGGTGAGATGCATTTAAATGGAATAACCTAAATTCCGGCTTTTTTTCAAATATAGAGCAGTAGATTTAGAGGTATAACTGTCAGCCTTGTCCTGCTTAAATTTAACAGTGAAGAGTGTTTAGAAAAGTATTGAAATGTCTTCGTTAAATATAGGCTTTAATACTTATTTTTGACATTTTTCTACTTTTCTTATTTTAACTTTTTCATTATAAGAGAAAACAGTAATAAGCATAAAAGTTTTAGCAAAACTTTCTTTGTTATTGTGTTCTTAACATTTTATGCCCTTTTCTCCTATTTTTCGTTAATTAATCATTATTTTTCTATTGGAATTCTATATACTTCTGTATATCACCTGCCAAATAATTTTCATACGCCAATTTTCCGAGTCTTAGTTTGAGAAACATGTTTTGGCAATAGCCGGTGACCATCGTGGTTTTTTTTTTAGTATATATAACTTAAAAATCTGATTTTATAATTATTTCTATAGAGATGCATACAAATTTGGTGATAGTTCTTTTGGGAGTCGAATTGTCTTTTAAAACATAAGATGCAACTTTAGATGTACTTAACTTAGAAAACTATAGATATACTTAGAAAACTATAGATAATTTTTGCTATAGACTTGTTAGATATGCATTTTTTACCCGTTTCTTCAATCAAAATTATTTTTTTGGCACTACCTTACTTTTTTATTAGTTATGCTACTTATTTTGCGCTTAGAAATATTAAAAACATGTTTCTAACTTTTTTTTTAAAAAGTATTTTTCATCGTAAAGAGCAAACATATAGATTTCAACATATAGTTTATTTTTCAGTGGCATATTAAAGCAAAGAATAATTTTAAATTTAAAGATACAAACGACAGTTAAACCCTATTACAAAATGATACCATTCAATTTTTTTCTCTCATTTAAACTTAATTCACGGTGAAAATCAAAATCATTATAAAAATGTCTAAACACCCGTCGTATATTGATTATGCCTCTAATACTATCAAAGCTTAATATTTAATTTGAAGTTCAATATAACAGATTTAAAAAAAAAACACTTTTGAAATAAAAAGGAAATAATATCTCATTGAAAAAATTTTAAAAGAGAGCATGAGATGCATTAAAAAGAGGAAAACAGACTTTAAAAAAAAAAAATTCAGATTATTCTTACTCAAAAGAGCTTTCTATTGCAGAAATTAATCAAGATTTATATACCCTTTTAGGGGAAAAAAGTTTCAATGAAATTTATTTCTCTGAGATTAAAATAGTTACTAATTTTTTGCTGCTGAATACAAACATGACAAATTCTAAATTAGCACCTATTCTTGCGATATTTGAAACTTATTGTTTTCAGTATAAAACAATGTTCAAATAAATGCATTTACGTATTACGCATGTACCTTTGTTACGGAGTCGCTTGATTGTTGTTGATAACTTTCCTCAGAATCATTGCTGACAATTGTTCAACAGTAATCTGTCAATATTGGACTATTTTCCCTGGTAACTTTTTTCTATTTTCCTTTTGTCTCGGTGAAAACGCTCACCGCGCTTATTGCCATTATGACCACAATTTTCAAAAAAGAAATCGAAAATGGCACACACTGCAGGAAATGCATTTTTACAGACGTAATGCAATCAAATTTCTTATATTCAGATAACATATCGACAAATTTCTTATAGTCCTTTGGCTTAGCATTTCCTATGATATCAAAATATCCCCTTTTTGTTTTGAGCAGTATATATATATATATATATATATATATATTAATATTTAAACATTATTCAATATATGAGACATGTCTTTTTTTTTAATGTTCCTTTATAATATAAAAGTTATTATAATTTTTACTTTATATTACATAAATTTACATATTGTCATATTTCACTCTTCTCATATATTTCAAGAAAACTGATGGAACCGTCTATCTCAGTATCTATTAAACAAAAGCCAATTGCCAATTTTTACAGTCATTTTTTGTGTTCAACTCTCTAAAATTAGTAATTATTTATTTAATTTATTAGTGATTATTTTCGTGCTCAAAAAAAAATATATATATGGTGCACAGTGTAGTAAGTAAAAATACACTATAGCAATGGTAAAGATACCCCTTATTAATCAATTCAAAAAAAAAAAAAAAAATCAATAAAACACGAAATTTTTATTTTTCGTGTTTTATTGATGTGTAATTTTTGTGTTTTTATCTGAACATCTTTTAAAAATCACAAAATACTTGTTCTACATCAGCTTTTCTGAAGGGAAAAAAAAATTTATTTTACTAATTATCTATGAATTTCGTACCGATCATTAAACTATATAGTCAATTTTATTTATATTTTAACATCATAGTTGTTATAAAACTTTTGAATTATTCCATAATGAATGTGAAATATTTAAAATAAATATTTTGTTTTGCACATTTCAAATCTATTTTTTTTTCTATTTGAGAAATTATTATTATTTCAGTTGTGTTGAATTGAAAGAAGTTAGACAACATGCTGTAGAATGGCAACATCAAGAAACTTTATTCGCTAAGTTAACCAATACAGCATTCTACAATAAGCGGCTTAGACCATACGCAACAAAAGGTGAGTTTGTTGTAGTAAATAATAGCATAAAATGCTTCTAAATAACAAGTCGAATTTGTGAAAATAAAAAATCATATTTAGTTTAAATGTATTCTTTTAGTTAATACTATTATTTAATATTAATTAATAGGCTAAATTGCAGAATAGGGACAGTTGGAATTTGGAGACTTTGTGACGCCAATTGACCCATGAGTCGCCAAATGTAGTAACCCGGGTTCCTTATACTGTTTTCATCTCACTTCACTTAAATCGCAATCCATTACTTGATGAACTAAGGCGAAAATAATTTTTGGCATTAAATCCCAAAGACTAATTTTCTGCCGATTTTACCAATTAATATTATTGATTTATAAACATAAATTTAGTTTAAATGTATTCCACAATAATTTTTTTTGCTTATGAATTGTAAATTAAATAAATCTTAATTTCTAATTTAAATATAAACAATTGAAAACATAAATTTATTATCAATATAATAGGAGAAAACCCAAACTCCAAAATTATAGAAAAATAAAAAAAAATAAGATGTTATTTTTTTTAATTCTACTATTTTGAAAGAAATTTTTTTAAAAATTAAATTTTTTTGTAATGATGAACTAAATAACATTTTCCTTCAGATGCCGTAACAGTGAACAACAGTATGTTTATATACAGTATGTCATCTATTGACGAACTGAGGACAGTGAGTAACATTCCATTGTTTCAATAGCTTTTTAGAATTATTTTTATTCTGAAAAAATAAATAACGAATAATTTTACAATTGGTTTATCAGAGAGAAAAGTGATTTAAAATCAACCACATTGTAACTGGGTGTGGCTGGGTTGAGATACTTGAGGCACCGGTTGGAAAACTCACAGCTTTATTAACACACTCACAAAAACCACGCACATATAATTAGAGACATACACATTTAAAGACGCATAATTATATATTCGTTGAAGGACTCCACTTCTAAGCCGGAAACCCGAAACTCGGTTACGCGCAGGGTGCGTGAAATATATTGAGGTTTGGTTTGGTTTGTCTCTCTACGATCATTTTGAGCACACTTTGGGTTAATTAAACCGAGACCTACAGTTTAATGTGCATTCCGAACCACTCACAAACATCCCTGCCACAACAAGGATTCGAACATGAAGTTTGTAGTACCAAAGTCTTGAGAGCTAGCCAATTGGCCTTCAGGACGCTAAAATATATTGAGGAGGGGTCTTGCCAGTGTGTAGGAGGACGCAAGGTTACAAAATGTAGAAATTATCATATGAAATGTTCCCCCGAGCCATAATGTCACACCAAACTTATTGTCTAAGCTTGGATGGACCAGCGAGATTTGACAATGAATTTTCCTGCAATGCGAAGGTTACTCTAGCTAGCTGGTTCCATTTGGGGCCGATATGTCAAAGTTTTTAAGTACATCCGAATGGAAACGGAAGTACCTGTTTTGGAGTACCTATGGGGTAAATATAAATTAACTGGAAACCTCCACATAATCATTAGTATAGTTAAATTTACATTATTGAAATTGCATCGTGAATTTAAAAAAAAAAAAAAAAAAAATCTACACTAATAAGTTAAATAATAAAAAGAAAAAAGTAAGTTAAGTTACTCAGGTACAATTAGGAGTCCATAACACGTTTCTCCACAAACGGTCAGTGAATTAATGAAAAAAAAAAAAAATTTAGAAATTAAAATAGATACTTTAGAAATGAAAACATTAACTTGTTAAGAATTTTAGATATTATTTGGAAAGATTACGATAGCCAGTATTTGTGTTAGTTTTGCACATCGTAGCAATAAATTGAAATTTAAGGAGCCAAATAGACACCTCAGATTTGCAATTTAGCTATTTTGGTCATTTTGAGTCCCACGAATTCTTTTTAGACGTGGGAAGAACTCAAACGTCACATCGTAGATAGCTGTAGGTCTTTTTCTAGAGCTACTGACGCCAGGATCGTAAAGAATTGTGCGAATAGCTTCATTGCGAATCTGAGGGCATTTATTATGAAAATTTTGTGAAATTTTGAATATTTAATCCATTATCGGATTAAGATCAAGATCTTTATGGATTTGTTTCCGTCTAACAAACCACGGAGCATTAACTATACTGGCTACCTGTCTGTTCTGGAAACCCTTCACCTTTTGGAGATTTTTCAATGAAGTGAAAGCCCAAACGGGACAACCATAGGTGAGAATTGGTCGAAGAATCGACTTATAGAGCAGAAGCTTATGTCTCATCGTCAGCCTACTCTTACGAGAAATTAGGCTTTTGAGTTTTTTACTCGCAGCAGATGCTTCTGCAACTACTTTAGAGATATGGGAATTAAAGTTCAATTTTGAGTCTAAAACCAACCCTAGGTACTTAAATTCAGTACCCCAGAGGACGGGCTGGAAAAAAATGGTGGCATCATTTAAGTTATCAATATTACGCTTCCGAGTAAGGAGTTTGGTGTTTTGTGCTCACTAATAATCGCTGTGTCATCTGCAAACATCGCTGGCTGACATTTTGTCGGTCTAGGGATATCGTTTATAGAGATTAAATCACTTGCGATGTACATAAAAAACATTTATTCATATTATCAGAAAAGATCATCAGTAATCAAATAAAATCATCTTACTTTGGTACTATTGGTAGATACATGCAACTTAAATAAAAAAAACTATAATTAATTAAATTTAATTAATGAATTAATATTTGAAAAAACTGTATTAACATCAAGTGTCATCCACTACAAGTTCCAAAAAAATGTATTTGAACTAGCGTGGATGAATAAAAAGTATTTTATGAAATTGAAAATTTGAACAAGATATATATAGGGAGAGTGTGAACTAATAGTAGGAATTGAAAAAAGACGATCACAAAATCCATTTTATTATCTCGTCACTTTAAAATTTTAGAAAACTTTTTAATCTATTTCAATTATAGTTATATACTTACGAATTATTTATTTATGAAAAAATCAATGAAAAAAAACTATTAAATATAAATCAATAACTTCAAAGATAAATAAGAATTTATAATCTATGACGCCATTTTCTGTTCTTAATTTTTTTGCAGGCGATTTTTGAACTGAATATTTTGTATGAGTAATTTATCAATAAAACAAAAGAATTTTGTACAATTAAAAAATAACTAATAGTAATTTTTTCGTAACTTTTGGGTAACACACAAGTTTCCAAAATTATAAATTCAGAGAATGAAAAATGGTAATTTTCTGAATTTTTTTGAAAGCTTTTTAAGTATGAAATGCTAACAGCAAATTTAAAAAAATAAAAATATATAGAATTCCAAACGATTTTTAATTCTTGAAAAATCTTGTTTTCACTTTGAAATCAAATTGTCTTCTCTTTCACCAGACGTTCGTTTAGAAGAATGCTTACGTTATTTATTTTTAAAATTATCGATTCATAAAAGATATTTAATTAATTATTATGTATAAATAAGCTCTTAAAATAAATGTAAATTAACCAATAATAATGGATGATGTAAGAAATTTTAAAAAATAATAATAATAACCGCTATGAAAGTTTGCGAGTGCAAAACATTTAATTAAAGGAAAGAAAAAATCCTTTATCGAAAACAATGCCATAATTTTATGCTTACTAAAAAACGAATTGAAGCCATTAGGTGTGCCAGAATAATAAAAACATGTATATTTTAATTATGAATTATAACACAACTAACAGAATTTTTTTTTAAATTTTGCATAACTATCGGATAATGTATAAATAAATTTTAAAAATATGAAATTTATGACATGTACACTCTCAAATCACTTGCGATGTATATGAAAACATTTATTCATAAGTGTATTATCAGAAAAGATCATCAGTAATCAAATAAAATCATCTTACGTTTTCTTGATAATTCCAATTCCAAAAAGTTAGTAACTACAGTAAACTTAATTGAAATCTAGAGATAAAAAAGGAAAAAGCAAGAACATAACCCCATATAACCGAGAACCACACCTGAAATCGAACTTACAACCTTGCACACAATAGAAACATACTCGGACCACACGGCTATCTCCCGCTCGGTGCATATAACGCTTTATGTATATAAGTGAAAAATCCCTTTCTATGACTCCTTTTGAGAAACATTTTACCATTTAATTTTGATAAATAGTATAAATAAAAAATCAAGATAAAAAAAATTAATATAATCCAGCAAATAATAATAATCCAACTTTAATAATACAGAAAAATTATAATAGTTGCATAAAATAATATTAAAAAAATTCAATAAATAAAATTCGTATCAAAAGTTTGATGAAGGAAATAGTACAAACAGTGATTTAATTAATCCTGCAATGGCAAATTAATATATATATATATATATATATATATGAATACAAATAAAAAGAAAATTACATTGAAAAAAAATAATTTTAAGCGTACGTAATAGAACATCGCTATAAATAAAAAAAAATACAAAATACAAATACAATCGCTATAAATACAAAATCCATTTTATTATCTCATCATTTTTAGAATACTTTTTTAACTAGTTCATTTATATACTTACGAATTATTTATTTATGAAAAAGTCAAGGAATAAAAAAAAACGATTAAATATAAATCAATAACTTCAAAGATTAATAAGAATTTTTAAACTACGACGTCATTTACTGTTCTTAATTTTGTTTTTGTTTTTTTGTAGACGACTGTTGTACTAAATATTTTGTACGGGCAGTTTAATAATAAATAAGTAATATAAAAAAATAAAAAAAATTAAGTCAATTCCTACTTTTTTAATGTATTGCAGAAAGTCCTTTATAAATAAAGTTGAAATTTTCCTCTTACATCTGGCGCCATCTATTGGTAGATGCATACAACGTAAATCTAAAAAAACTAAAATGAATTAATTAAATTTAATTAATGAATTAATATTTGAAAAAGCTGTATCAACATCAAGTGTCATCCACTACAAGTTAAAAAAAAAGGTATTTGAACTTGAGTGGATGAATAAAAAGTATTTTATGAACGATTGAAAATTTGAACAAGATATATATAGGGAAAATGTGAACTAATAGAAGGAATTGTATAAAGAAGATCACAAAATCCATTTTAATTCTTATCACTTTAATTTCTAGAATTATTTTTAATTAGTTTATTTATATTTACGAATTATTTATTTATGAAAAAATCAAAGAATAAAAAATCTATTAAATATAAGTCCATACTTTCATAAGAATTTATAACCTATGACGCCATTTTCTGTTCTTAATTTTTTTGCAGACGATTTTTGAAACTAAATATTTTGCACATGCAATTTATCAATAAAAAAATGAGAATTTTGTACAAATATTAAATAACTAATAGTAATTTTTTTGTAACTTTTGGATAACGCATAAGTTTTCAAAAATTACTAATTAAGTGTTAGTCTTTAACTTAACACTTTAAACTTCTACATACTATTATTTTATCATCATCATCATCAATAGCACAATAGCCCAGGGTTTAAATCGTTCATTTTAAATACACGAGCAGACCAGTTTAATCTAGTGATCTTAATAAATTTTATAATATCCGAGGGTTTCCTGAGTTCTCTTCCATACCACGAGTGAATAATGAGCAGTTATCTGTGAAAGTTCTCCAGTGGAGAAGTCACTCCTTTACCCCTTCTATTCCTCGGTGAGTTATACATGGCATACATTACTAAAACAAAACGAAGGATGCAATGTACAGGGGGAAAAAATATTCTTTCAAAGCTACAAGTTTCCCCAAATTTCTATTTTTAAACAATGAAATGGAATCGTCTATCAGAGTTATACTGTTTACTATGACATTTTAAAGAATTATAAGCCAATTGTGTAAAGTTGTTTATAAAACGGTAGAAATATTCAATAATTAAATTATTTAAAAATATTAATTAAAAAAAGTATGAATTTCATAAAATGTATGACAATTAATGCTACTTACAGCTTGAAACTTTTTTTAAAAACAGCTAAAAATAGACTATGAAGATAATGTAATGATAATATATATGAAGATAATGAGAGATAATGAATACGTCGATGAATGAATCAACGGAGTCGATTATCTCATCGCCTGGATAAGAAAAATTTTTAATGAACAGATGTCTAACCTAGTTCTTTTTTTAAAGATGCCTCAGTACCCTTTAATCTCATGTGATAATCGACAGATTTTTTTAAATTTATTTTCTTCGATTTTAGCATGAAAATATAGAATAGAATTAGCACTGATTAATTCTCAAAATGCCAAAAATGGGTAAAATATAAATGAAAAGAAAATCTTTGTAATAGGAGATCAATTAAGTTTAGCGTAAATAGGAAACTTTTCATTTAATAATAGACAAAATGATCTAGACAACTAGATCTATTCAAGAGAGATTCTAGTTGTCCATCTAGATCTATTCAAGACAATGACTTACAATTCTAGTGGGCAAAAATTAAATGACTTTGAAGATCAATGTCACAGAAAATATATCTGAGAATCCTAATGTCATTTGCATGTTTTATGAGAAGGGTTTATAATAAGATCTTGAATTAATTTTGCAGTGAAAAAAAAAACATTTACACTAAACAGTTTTTTCAAAATAACTGCCACTAACCATAGAACTTGGATAGAACAAGTAGATAATTTTTTTTATGACAAAATATCAGCATCAAGAATTACTCTTGACAAATAATAATTTATTTCTATTTATACGTTTGTAGTCTGCAGGTTGGGCAACCAGAATGTAACTGGATGTGGTGAAGTTGAGAAACTTGAACCCCAGGTTGGATAACTCACAGTTTATTGACATACGCTCAAACACCACACACATACAGTAGAGGCATACAATATTTAACACAAGACATATAATTATAGATTCGTGGAAGGACTCCTCTTCTAAGCTGAAAACCAATAAATATATTTCCTCTCCGGGAGACAGTCAGTAGGCCAACTAATGCGCCGAAATGAGCTAAATATATTTCTTCTAGGAATGAGAGATTTTAAGCTAAACGTTCTCAGCTGGAGCGCAGGTTACGCTATACTTTCTCTCGAGTGAGAGTCTCGAGGCCTACTGACCATTTTTTTTAAATGTTTACATAATAAAATTAGTCTAATAAACATTCACACGTGTATTCAAAGTATTAAGCAATTTATTTTATTTCATTCTTGTACTAACTCATTATAACTATAAAAATTATTCAACAAAATCCATTTTTAAAAATATTTTTTTATATCTAGTGTTTTGTGGATCGGTGAAGTCTGGTGAAGTGTAGGTAGTGGTTTTAAACTATGGGAATTCCTAGGGACAGGAACAATAAATTCAAAGGCTGGAGAGTCTCTTCACATTCGAGGAGTAGGGTGCGAATCTCTCAGATGCTGTCTTTGAGCATTTGTTCAAAATTGTGATGGATGATTGTATGCAATGGAATAGGCATCGCGTGGTGTCGCTGGGGCAGTGAACGTGCTAAATAACTGTCGTTTTAATGGCGAAGGACCTCGTCTAGTTCGAAAACAACAGTCACATTCAATTTTTTATATGTATTGTTGTTTTTATGCCTAATATTGAATGTAGCTGTAACTCAGTATACGTTCCCTTTTGAAATAAGTCCAACTTGATATGGGCCCTATTTGGATGCCAAAAAAATTTTGTTTTAGAAGTTTTGTTTTGTTTTTAATACGCTTTTATTAGCTTCACCTGTATGTTTGTATGTATGTTTGTATGTAACTCACTTTTTGGGCTCGATGTTGGGACTGATGGCGCCATCTACTGGCGAGTCAGTCAACTGATCAAACCCTACTTATTTTGTATAATTATTTTGTTTAATCTTAATTCCTTTTGTTTTATTTTACTTTTATCTTAAAATTCTCATTTTTTTTAACTTTAACCTTTTTATTTTTGGGCATCGTCAACGAACTCTTAATTGTACCGATAACTTTAGCTTTTTCGATCTCATGCTTTAATTGTTCTCAAGCAGATGTTTTCCTAAATTTTAAATTCATTTATTTATTTTTAATTACTTCTATTCATTAATTTAGAAACTACAATTTATGCTAATGTTTCAATTAATTTAAGATGTGGAGGTTTTGTGATTCTTAAAACCACCAAGGAACATCATAACCGGTACGCCCGTTGCCCAGCTTTCTTTCACCCCGGGTAGAAATTCAGTAATATCCGCGATCGAATTGCGCTCTTCCTATTGGCCGAAACATTTCCGTGGCAAAAGAGGCGGATCTCAAAGGCATAGGAGTGCGATCATGTCAATGCGCTCTTCCTATTGGCCGAAAATTTCGGTGGGCAAAAAGTATATAAACTTAGCGGATAATCGGCCAAATCGATTTTAGAAGTTTTGTTTTGTTTTTGTTTTTGTTTAAAAACGACTGGATTAATCGCTTACTTACTTTTAGTATTTTTTCATTAATGTTTATTTTTTATGTATTTGTAAATGATAAATAATGTCAGGAAAATGATAAATGTATTGTAATAAATGTATTTTGCAGCAAATGATAAATGTATTGTAATAAATGTATTTTAGCAAATGTAAATGACTAAAAATAAAAAAAAATTATAGTTTAAAAAAACTAAAAAAACCGGAACAGCTAAAAGTGATATTCAATTTTTTTCTATCAAAAATTTAATTGTTAACATTAATAAAAATGACTGAGTGAATGTTGTTCTAAAAGCGTAATGTGCTCTCAATTTCCCTATCAATGTTTAAATTTTTCACTAGTTTCACTCAGAAATGCAGAGTTAATTTTAAAATGTCATACAAGCACCCCACGCTTTTAGAACAGTTAAATCTAAAATGTTAACAATTATTTTTTACTTTTTAGATAGATTAACTCTAAAAGCGTATTTTTTAGTTTTTTTAAACTATTAATTTGTTTTTGTTTGGCAAAACGACTGGACTGACACTAGAAGAACAGGTAGAGAAATTTTTATGAAGACAAATACAGGAAAATTTAGATATCGTTTTAGAAACCCGGATCACAGCTCAGTATTCCGCTCAGAATTAATTGCTATAAGCGAAGCTCTGAGCCTAGCTTCAGACTTTAAAGTACTTGATGTTTGGATTCTGACTGACAGTAAGAGCTCAATACAGTATTTGAAGGATTGGCCAAGCATCCTGGACAAATTGGGGCAGGATATCGTTTCTAAACTAGCTGTTTTGGACTAGATCGGATCGGTGTGCTTGCAGTGGAATCCCTCCCATGTGGGCATCTATGGAAATGAAATTGCTGATATGCTCGCTATGGAAGGTTGTGAACTTCCCAAAGCTTCTTCCTCCAATCTGTTAGCTTCAGAAGTTCATTCCACCGCCAATTCATGCGTGGTACGCCGCTAAATATCCTGGTATGTCCTTACAGTGTTCCTGTCCTAGATCTGCTCAAACGGCTTTAGCTAGATTAAGGACTGGCTTCACTAAGAGTTTTGCCTTCAATGGAGACGAGAAGACATTTACCCTTTGTCATTGTTCGGCCATCGCGTCTCTCTCTCATCTCATCGATTGTATTGGTGCCTCTGTGAGGCAACTGTTGAATGAGGGGAGGACTGTTTACGATCTATTGATGCAGCATGATCTACTGGACTTGGTTTAGGATTCTAAATCAAGGGGATAAGCAACAACAACAAAACGACTGGTGTACGTCAAAATCTTATAATGAGTGGATGTCAAAAACTTTGCAAAGAAGTTCCACCCCAACAAAGCTCAAACAATCATATAAGTATTGTCTGCAATGACCAGATTTCCCCTTTCTGAAATATCGTCAAGAGAAAACAAAAGCAAAGATCTTTTGGGCAGATTTTTAATAAACTTCTAATCTGATTATTCTCGAATAAGTAAGAAAAAAAGACAGAAAAAAAATTTAAATTGGTAAATTTTCAATTATGTACGTATTTCATTTATCTGCTTTTGTGTTTATGCATTTTAGGAAAAATCAGTGTTTAAATTATTTCATACAACCCTTATAATATGCTAATAAAAGTAAGATATTTCTCGTGGAAAAGGATTAATTATTTGTTCTTTAGTTCTTACGTAAAAAATTTATTTGGTATGACTCCAACGATCTGAAATGGATTAAGAACGTATACCGGAGTACCATTGATCTCTTTTGTAATTTTCTAAAAAAAATCGGTTAATTTTTTTGAACCCATGTAATAAAACAGAATTTTGTACATACAGTTATTTTTTACATTTACTGACATAACTGCAAAAACTTTCACTTTATGTTCAGTACGTATGGTATAGTATAAGTGGTTTATATGTAAATATGTTATGAGTTGTGTATATGTACGTGGGGCCTGAATGGCCGAGTGTCTGGCGCTCGGTACCACAGGTTTCGGGCTCGAGTCACGGTGGTGCCATGGATGTTTGTAGTGGTTCGGAATCCACTTTAAACCGTAGGTCCCGGTCTAATAGGATCGTAGAATTTTGCGGGGGCATTGTTACTCCGCGTCCGTAGCTTATCTTGAAGTTACACGCGCCCCCTGGGTAATGCAAAGTGAGTAACTTCTGTGCAGCGCTTGCCTTAAGGCATCCAAGACAGCTGTCTAAGTGTTTGCTAGCTGCATTAGGAAAAAAAAAATGCTCAGTATGCATGGTGTAGTATAAGTTATTTATATGTAAGTGTGTTATGAGTGGTTTATATGTAAGTATGTTATGAGTTGTTTATATGTACGTATGTTTTAAATTAATTTACTTTTTTGAAATTATATTTTTATTTAATAACTGATTAAAAAAAAAAATTCTAAATTTCAAATTCATCTTAAAAACATTTTTGTAGGATTATTCTATGCAAATTCTCTACAGACAAACGTGGCACGATGAACGATTGGTATTTTCTACCGACCCTGCTGTTCCAAAGATTGTGGGAGACAACTGGCACGCTCAACGCATATGGACACCTTCGATCCACGCTGTCAACGACAAGGAGTTGGGCTCTTTTGCTTCAGGGGGAGCAGAAGGCACGATACTTCTACACATCCATCCAGATGGGCAAGTTCTGCTCAGTAAAAGGTGTGCCTCTTTTTTTTCAATTCCTTCTATTAGCTCACACTCTCCCTATATATATCTTGTTCAAATTTTCAATCGTTCATTAAATATTTTTTATTCATCCACTCAAGTTCATGATTTCATTTGATTACTGATGATCTTTTCTGATAATACACTTATGAATAAATGTTTTTATGTACATCGCAAGTGATTTGAGAGTGTACATGCCATAAATTTCAAATTCGTTCGTATTTTTTAAATTTATTTATACATTATCCGATAGTTATGCAAAAATAAAAAAAATATTCTATTAGTTGTGTTATAATTCATAATTAAAATATACATGTTTTTATTATTCTGGCACACCTAATGGCTTCAATTCGTTTTTTAGTAAGCATAAAATTATGGCATTGTTTTCGTTAACGGAATTTTTCGCTCCCTTAATCAATGTTTTGTCGTTGACTACTTGCAAAGTTTCATAGCGATTATTATTATTATTTTTTAAAATTTCTTACGTCATCCATTATTATTGGTTAATTTACATTTATTTTAAGAGCTTATTTATACATAATAAATAATAAATATATTTTATGAATCGATAATTTTAAAAATAAATAACGTAAACATTCTTCTAAGCGAACGTCTGGTGAAAGAGAAGACAATTTGATTTCAAAGTGAAAACAAGATTTTTCAAGAATTGAAAATCGTTTGGAGTTCTATATATTTTTATTTTTTTAAATTGCTGTTAGCATTTCATACTTAAAAAGCTTTCAAAAAAATTGAGAAAATTAGCATTTTTCATTCTCTGAATTTACAATTTTGGAAACTGGTGCGTTACCCAAAAGTTACGAAAAAATTACTATTAGTTATTTTTTAATTGTACAAAATTCTTTTGTTTTATTGATAAATTACTCATACAAAATATTCAGTTCAAAAATCGTCTGCAAAAAAATTAAGTACAGAAAATGGCGTCATAGATTATAAATTCTTATTTATCTTTGAAGTTATTGATTTATATTTAATAGTTTTTCTTTCATTGATTTTCTCATAAATAAATAATTCGTAAGGTATATACTATAATTGAACTAGATTAAAAAGTATTCTAAATATTAAAGTGATGAGATAATAAAATGGATTTTGTGATCGTCTTTTTTCAATTCCTTCTATTAGCTCTCACTCTCCCCCTATATATAAATCTTGTTCAAATTTTCAATCGTTCATAAAATACTTTTTATTCATCCACTCTAGTTCAAATACATTTTTTTTGGAACTTGTAGTGGATGACACTGGATGTTAATACAGTTTTTTTCAAATACTAATTCATTAATTAAATTTAATTAATTAATTTTAGTTTTTTTTAGATTTAAGTTGTATGTATCTACCAATAGAGGGCGCCAGATAAACTTAAAAAAATGAATGAAAATTATTTATAAAGGACTTTCTGCAATATAGTGAAAAAAAAAATAGGAATTAACTTTAATTTTTTTAATTTTTTTTTTATAATACTTGTTATCACATCAAATGGCTCCCCATTGTATTGCAATGAGAATAATATGGAAGAATTCTAGTAGAAGTCGTTTTATTTGAAATATATGATGTTTTAATAGAACCTGAAGAGTTGGACTGAATCAAGTACAAATCAGTTCCGTGTCATAATCAAAAAGCAATCGCTTATTCAGATGACTTTTATAATTATTGCAAACTTTTGTTTTAATTTACTTATCATTTTATAATGTTCGAAAAAAAAATAACTAATATTTCGCAATAATTTCTAGTTACTGTCAACAACTTGGTGAAACACTGAATTGTTGTTGTGATTTTCAAGTGTCAGACGCTTGAGGGTATTCACTATTGAACAGCAGATATATAGCAGTTTCAGCTTTCTCCAGGTTGCATCAAGAAGAGGGAAAAGGCACCCATATTTTCACACCTAAAACTAAAAATAAACTATCCAAGCGGGGCATTTGGAAATTCACAACCCCTTCCTCCTCAAAGAAAAACGACCTGGCCGATTTATTGAGCTTTACTCGACGTAGGAGTTTAAACTCACTGAATTTCGAACAATGCTTTTTCTTGATTTGGAAATCCAACAAGCTATCGACTACACTGTTTCGGTTTGAAAACTTTATTATTATTTAGTTATAAAAAGCCTGACTCGTGGCTCAGTTACAACGTGCGCCGCTGGTGAGCATTATTGCTGAGGTTCAATTATATGGCGACTTATTTGGCGACACTATTGCAAAAAACGAGGAGAGTCGATGGCGTTTGTGATGTTCAGTATCTTGCATCGTTAGTCGGACTACGTGATGACAGTTTTTCGAGGTTTTTTTTTATACGATACGCACATGCGGATTAGTTTCCCAGAAAAGTCCTCCCGAAAGGCATTGTCCTCCTTTTTCACAGACACTGGACCATGTTATACTCAGTCGGTCACAACAGAAGCTGCCTCTTTACTTCCATCCATGTGTAGACTACTCATGGATATCCGTTCCAACCCTCACTGCACGACACTGAGGATTAGACACAGACATTAATAAAAAAGAGGATTTAAATTTGATAAATCACAAATATGAAATAAAGACGATTTTAAAAATTAAAAAGCATATTATACAATTTATTAAATAATTCATTTAAAAAAACTCTTGAATGTATTTTAACTTTAATAAAATAATTTGGATTTATTAAATGACTGAAATTATTTACCAGTATGATTTAGTACAATTGCTACGTTTTAGCATCGCAATTTTAGGTACAAATGTATTTAAAATAATAAATTTTTATTATGTTATATGTATTCAGTTATAATTGGCATCGTATATTTTCTTTTTTCTTTAAAAAGGCTTATAAAAAATTTATTATTTTTTTTTCTTAGAGTCAAACTCAGGCCTTATTGCGAAATGTCATTCTACAGATATCCAATAGACAAGCAGCAGTGCACTTTGGAGATAGAAAGCAGTGAGAAAAAAAAATTTAATATTTTTATTAGATTTAAAAATTTATAAAAGAGGATGGATTGTACTAAACAAGTCAAAAGAAATCTCAAAAACACTGTATTTAAATGCTGTTTTTTATTTAATTTTTAATTTTAGCGTAACAATTTGCTATCAATCAAGCAGTGAAAATTTTTTAGAAAAAGTGTACATTTATGTACCATTCTACTATTCTCAACCTTATATTTTTCCTTATATATATGTGTGTGTTTCAGATTAAGTAGTTGATAGACCGAATAATCATTTACAGCTATGAATGTGGTCTCTAGGCATAATAAAATGGCTGTGTGAGTTAAAGGATCAGTATTTAGAGGAACCCTCTAGTGGTAAATTCAGAAATTGGAATTTGTGCCTCAAAAAATTATGGGATATATAATCAAACCAATAAAAAAAACTGTAAAACACCACCTATTTAGGTAGGAAAGACATATTATGCCCAGTGATATGATAAATAGACGCATATACAGTCCAAAGTATTCGAAACCGATGTAATAATCTGTTATATTGTTTAAAGAATATAGAATTTGAGGATAAAAGATTATTAATTTGTATGAGCAATATATAGCATTTTAATACATATTTGTTGATTCGATAAAAACATCAAATAAGTCACGTTTATGAAAAGTTAATGTCGCCATTGTTTGAAAAGACTTCTATTGCCCACAACGCACAATTACATTCTAGATATTATGTCTTCATGCACATCCTTCTACATGAAAGGTATTATGTGATTACTTACACCAGAGATCTGACGAACGGGACCGTAAAATATTCTGTAACATTTGGACGTATCAATGGCCAGTTAATGATCTCTAGAAGAATGCATGTTGCACTATTCGATATGTGGATCAGGACACCTGATGTCGGAGGTCTCATACACAGAAGCAAATGTCCAAACTTCAATAATATGTGTTATCTCGGTTTATGTATTCACTATGTTGAAATATAGTCTCTTTTATCCGGTTGAAAAACAACCACTTTCATCCAGAGAATGTTGAAGGAAGAAGTCCAATGTCACTTTGTTCATTGTCCGTTTATCCGCAGTCAAAATGTCGTTCACTATCTCTCGGCAGTAATTCTTGTTGTAGTGCGGCATGTAAAGAATGTGTACTGCCCTCGTACAGTGTCTTCTAAAATGTCATACTTCTACTGTTTTTTTGGATCACTCCTACGGATGTGTACACCATGTTTAAATACAACCTCTTTCATTCAGAGATTATTGAAGGAAAAAGTCCAATGTCATTTCGTTCATAGTCCGACTGCTCGCAGTCAAAAAGTCATTCACTATCTTCCGGCAATAATTCTTGTTGAAATTTGCCATGTAAAGGATGGACACTATTTTCGTGTAGTATTTTCAAAACATGTCTTGCTAATATGCCACACTCCTACAGATTTTTAAATAGCTGAGGCTCTCCTCTTTAAAACTTCCTTTGTATGTACATCTCAGTACTTCTGTTTTCCTTTTAGAGATATTTTACGCATTAGATGAGGAAATCGAATGACAGAATGTCGCACAGATTTCCTCGCGTGCATTCATCATGTAGAAGCACAATTTCATAATAGTCGCTATTTTCGCACGCAAACTTTAAACTTTAACTAAATTAAAATCTACGAGTTATAAATAATGTCTGAGGAAAAAGAAGTCTACTTCTTCTAGAATGTTAATAAAGTAAATAATAATATGCGATAGTCATTCCACAATTACAAACAAATTCACGACTGACTTACAGATTAAAAATACTGGCCTAAAAATTAACTTTTGTTCTAAATACAAAAGTAAAAGATTACTTCCATGTTGTTGATTTTTTTTGTAGTACATTTAAATTTTTACATCATATTTTTTATGCTGTTGCTTTTTAATTTGATAAAGGTACATTTGCATATGGGGGGAAAAAGTTTAGAGGGAAAAAATTCTCATTTTTGCTTTCAGAATCAATTCGCGTCTTGTATAAACAAAACATCTCGCAATGATTTCGTATATTTTACAGTGTACGAATATATGCGACTGTTTATCGTATCTGCGTGAATAATAAGTTTTTTCATTAAAAAAAAACTGACAGTGTTTTACTTTGAAATTATTGAGTTCGAAAGACGAATCTCAATTCAGAAGTTTACCACAAGAGGGAACTTACAGGACGCCTAACATATAACAGCATAACCATTTTATTATATTTACATATCATGCTCAAGATTGTTGTTGAATCGGTTCACCAGATACTTGCACTGAAACGAACTTACCTTGTATTTATATTTACTGATAATAGAAGCGAAAATAATTGTATTTAATTTTGTTGTTTTTTAACACAAGGCATGTTAAACTGAGGTCATTCTGTCACTATGCCTGCAAATATATAGCAGATTCAGCGTTACCCAAAGTGATCCACGCGAAGGGGAGACTTCCTAAAATACATTCAGATATTGCCATAATAATTCTGAAACTCTCAGATATGGCAACGCATCTTGCTTCTCACATTTTTGAACACAGCAGAAAACACTTTTTGTCTTCCGGATTTATCATGCCTTTCTCCAGCATAGATATGAAAATATTTGATTCCGCATCATTTTTCGAATTTCGTTTTCAAAAAATTATTCTCAAGGTTACTTCGTATAATTTCTTACATTCCCCTCCCCCATTTTTTTTTTCCATTATTACAAAAAGGGAATACTTAAAAGTCATTAAAAAAATTTCTAATTCTAAATTATACAGTTGTTTCCAGAAAAATGTTTAAGTAGAGAGTTTTAATTGCATAATCGTCGATATTTTTTTTATTAGTTTATAAACAGTCATGGTTGTTACACATTTATTCTTTCAATTTTTTTTTTGTTTTGTTTTTTTACTGAAAAAGTATTTATCACTCAACAAATAAAAAAGTAGATAGTTGAAGAAAGAACGATATCTGCAAATACTATTAGATCATGTTTTTATCGATGAAAACAATTAATCTCTTCAAAGAACAGCAGTACGTATTTTCTCACGCCTTAAGGTAAAAAAAGAGCTGTTAAAGTGGTTGATTAGGTTAAAATTCTCGAAACAGGTGTTAATAAGGAGTACTCTTATCCGTTATCTGTTTGATAAAATGAATTACATTTTTGTTGATAAATCTTCAGAAATATTATGCAAGGAATAAAAAAAGGAAAGAAATCTACTATGTAAACACATGGAATCAAAATTATCTTCTTCGTAGCATGAGTGTTAAAAAAATACCCTTGTTTAATAAACAATGCACGAATTAACTACTTTTAAACTTAATTTTTTCCCAATGTTTTGAAACCCAATAAATAAAAAAAGGGTATTTGTATAAAATAAATAATTTTCAAATTTATCGTGAAGTAGCAAATCATAGCAATCAGGAAAAACTTTGACAACAATTAATATATCTGTGTCGTGGAGAAATAACGCAAAATAATAAATCACAAAATAAATACTGAGATACTCAATGAATAAAATCAATATTGAGCTCAGATAATTTTGGTAAACTTAGTAGAAACTTAACCGAAACTTAACCAATGGCTTTACAGTAATTGAGCCCGATTCGTAGCTTAGTGACGACGCGTGTAGCTGGTGAGCATCGGGGGGGGGCAGAGGTTCCATCAGCTGACGGCTTTGTTGCAGAAACTGTGATGTTTAGCTTGCCTCCTTAATCCGATAACTTGGTCGGAGTTTCCGGTTTTCTCACATACGATACGCAAATGCGGGGTTGTTCCTCCTAAAAGTCTTCCCTGAAAGCATTGCCCTCCTTCTTCAGCTTCACGGAGCCAAGTCAGATTTCTACCTACGAGTGTTCCCTCCCACCCCCATTCCCTGCTTCCATGAGACCCCATGGGTTCTTCAACTTGGTCTAGATGTTGCTGTCTACAAAGTGGGATAAGAAACAATAATACAGTAATTGAACTGACTTCTTATGTATCTTATATGGTTTTCTCTAGTATAACAAAGATTTAGGCTAGTTTTCTTCAGAAGTCGTGTCAGAAAAGATGCATTCTTTTTTATCTTTAAGAATATAGTTTTAGAGGCTTCCCTATAGTGCAACTTGAATAACTCTGAATCTTCTGAATGTTTTACAATTTAGAAACTAGTGGAATAAAATCTAATATACTAGGTAACATTTAAAATTAATAAATAAAAGACTTATTATGATTTTTAATACATTAATTGGAGTATTGATATATTGAATATACATATTTTATAGAAATGCAAACATTAAAATTAGAGCAAAAACTTTTAGAGCGAATTTTTACTTAAAGCATGTTATTATTTGTTCAATAATATAATGAAGAATATCATAAACAATTTTTTTAAGGTACTCTTCCCCACACTGCTCTGGAATTAGCGTGGTCTGAAGACAGACCTTTAGAACTGAACAGGAGATTTATACTCACAGGCTTTATATTGACTAATTATACTCTCGAGAATGTTATTGCTTCCTATCCAGAAACAGGTATGTGTGGAAGAATATTAGAGCACAAAAAATATTTACTGGGAATCATAAATATAAATAAATGTCATTATTTTAAATGAAAAATTGATAATTTTACATAATCATTAAATTAAATTTTTGAAATTAATCAATGTTATAAAATTTTTAATACAAATAATTATCCCAGAAAATTTCAAAATTAGTTATTTTTTATGTAGTGCTGCAAAATAATTGTTTATATTGTTTAATTTCAACAAAAAATATTCTTAGGAGAACAGACAGAAAGTTATTTAGCAACATTGAAAATCTGTTATAATATTACTTTTTATTAATTTCTATTAGTATTTATTTCAACTTTGAAAATTGGATAAATATCTGTTTCTTGAGTATAACTCCAAATTTATAAACATTCCATTTCCTAAATTTTATAGTATCCGTGTCTTTTATTTGTAAAATGTTAGATTATGAAGTAACTAATCTGCTGAAAATGATTACCAAGGACATTTCGTATTAATTTAAATTTTTAAAAAAATTACTGTACAATAGAGGTAATTTTTCAATTTACAGAAGAAAAGAGACTAAATCCTTTTACTCCGTAAGCATGTGAGGTAAAAGTTTTCTCTTGATTTGACTTGATAAAATGAGTTGTTTTCTGGCATGCCGATGCCTCATAAACTTGGCAAAGGACATTCTGCAGATTTCTTGACAAATTGTCTTCAATTGTCGTGTTAAATTGCCGACATTCTGGTATGGTGAAAGCCATTTTCACATCAGAATCAGAAATTTGGAAGGAATCTACTTTGAAGATAATCAATAAAACGCCATGTTGCTGGTGGCAGATCATTTTTTCCTTGAGAAAGAAGATAAAGCAAAATAATTAACAACACAATGGAACGTGGGGATTTTCAACATGCCAACCTTGCTATAAGAATGGAACACATGTTTATTAAAAGTCTTTTATCAGAATTAGTAATATTCTAAACCAAGATCTTCTCATGACGTCTTACAAGCCATACTAATGCAATGATATAATGATAGAATTGACCAACGTTGTTTTGAATGTATCTAGGCGCATCTGCGATGGTGGCAAGGATCAGATCAAAATGGGACTCCTCTACGAAAATAATTCGTGTCCAGTAGTAGGTACAGTCGAATAATGCATCATTGCAATCACTTTTTGTGATCCAACTCGTAAATGTTAAGTAGTATAATGGGAAAAAGGGAACACTTGCTACGGTTCCGCTCACTGAGTAGCTTTTTTGCTTATTTTATATCGTTTGCTCACACGTCGGATGGTTCATCAAACAAAATCGAATGAGAATTCAATCGTTCTATCTTCCAGTTATGTTCTTTGCCTAAGTCGATCCTTGACTCTTGTGCAAAAATATGATGATTATGATATGCTGAAGCTCCAGTTGTTCACGCAACGTCAACTAAATTTTAATTATTGGCATGTTAGGTCTAAAAAAATAATTTGCTTTTGAAGTTTCATCGCAATCAACTTATCTTCATAAGTTTTATAACATAATTTATGAATTTGATATTTGTAGGAAATTTTAGCCGCATTACTGTCCGATTCAACATGGAGCGCGAATTTGGACACTTTCTCCTTGACATTTACGTTCCCAGCATACTGTTCGTCGTGACGTCGTGGTTATCCTTCTGGGTAGAGATTCCAGCAGCCCCTGCCAGAGTCACTCTCAGCATGACAACCATGCTGACTTTAGTTACCAGTGAAAAAGCCATAAGAGAGAAATTACCAAAGGTGTCTTACATTCATGCTCTTGACATTTGGAATGTCGTGTGCACAGGTAAAGAAGACGTTCAAATTCTTTGTGATTCCTAATTTAAATTTAAATCTCAAGTAAAAAAAACAATTAAGTAATCCTTTTCTAGAAATATAGATCCGGGATTTTAAAATAAATATACGAATAATAATTTCATTAAAAGCTTTATCAATTGCTATAAATACTATAATTGATTTCATAGTATTTATGATAATACGTAAGTCATAGAAAAATTTCTAGTATGGGGGTGGAATATAACTTGTTAATCAACATAATACAACACGAATAAAAAATTTCAATCACAATTTTGAAATGACGCATCCATTTTTTTTTTTTTTTTTTTTTTTTTTGTTAAATTAAGTTGTTTTTTAAATAAATTAATGATTTAATTAATTTAGCTAATTTATATTTTATTTAATTAAAAAGTCCATTTTGCCTTTCAAAACACTAATAATATTTTTTAATTTTCTTATCAGATATAAGTTTTTTTTTTTTTTTTTTTTTTTTATATAAATATTCGAACAACGAATATTTATAAACAAACAATTGGAAAAAACAATTGGACAACGAATTAACAACGAATATATAAATATTCGTTGTACATAAAAAATGTGTAAAGAATTTAAATTTTGATAAATATTTCAATCAAATTATTTTCTCTGAATCATCTAAATACTCGATGTAATTAACTCCTTATTTATGATTTAACAACAACACTCCTATCATTAATACTTCACAAATCTCCATGAAGTAGATATTCAAGCATGAACGAAAACTTATGTAATAAAAAAAAATAATAACTGATGAGAAAGATATGTTATACATAAACATGATAGCCGATGCAAAACAAAAAACTTATAATTATTAATTTGGGAAAATATTTAAATAAAAGCTAAGAGAATGATGAAAAATTGTCAAACTTTTTTTTTTTTTTTTTGACCAACAAAAAATGGTGAAGCTATATATGGTTAAAAAGTTTTTGGTAAAGAAGTAGCTTTAATTTTTGGCTCACCCTCCTCAGGAAAAAAAAATGTGAGCATTAATGCATAAATATCTAACGATTCAAAAATATATGAGAAATAATTTTAAAAAACAACAACTCGAAGTTTCAAATTTTGAAAACAACTTTATGAAACTAATTCAGTTTGAATTTTATGTAACTAAAAAAATGGCTGATTATACTTTTCAGGTTTCGTGTTCGCTTCCCTGGTTGAGTATGCTTTAGTGAACTACATTTATCACAAAGACAAGAGGAGGAGGAAGAAGTCTCCCGGCATGAAGAGAGCAGTGAGTGCGGCGACATTCTGCTCAATGGACAGCGATACGGGATCTGCTATTCCAATCTACGTTACAAAGGTAATGCCTATTATTATAAATACAGTAGAACCTCTTTAAGTCGAGCCTCGATAAGTCGAAAACCTCCACAACACGAAAAAATTTTTTGTTCCCTTCCCTTCAAGCCCCAAATCTTCCATTACTCGAAATAATTAGTCAATCCCCACAAGCCATTTAGGTATATATTTTCCCTCCGTAACTCGAAAAAACAATTGGACCTCTGTATCTCGAACATCAGCAATGTTTGATTTTACAATCTTTTTTACAACCTTTACAACTCGATCATTTGAAACTAATTACCTCTATAGCAAAATAAGTTACCGACTTTAAGGATTTTTAAGGATCATTGTTTCATAGAAAACAATGTATGAATATTTAGTAAATAGAATAACCAATTCTATGAAATAGCAACTCGGAGGAAAAAGAATTTTCTGCTCTTTATAGCTTAGATAATGCTATAGATAGAAAACGATCGAATTGTTTAAAGCAAAAATTAAAAAATAATAATAACTTACTTTTTTAATACATAATATTTTTAATTTTAAGGTTGTTTCGGAATCACTTTGATTTTTTATTGTAGTACATAATATAGCTTTTAAGTTGCTAATAAACATGTTTATTACCTCTGTAACTTGAATTTTTATTTATTTTACCTCTCTAACTCAAAATAAGTTAAAAAACCATCTAAGTCCACCTAAACCTCTACAAGTCGAATATTTCCTTACAAAATCCTCGTAAGTCGAAATGCTCCATAAGTCGAAAACTCTATGACTCGAATTATTTGGCGTCTCCCTTGAAGATCGACTTACAGAGGTTCTACTGTATATTTTCATATTTCAGAAAATTAACTCATTAATAAGAAAAGGGAAATAACGGACACAATATATTTAAATCTTAAGCAATCCTCACTTGAGAATATCTTGCTTTCAAATTCTCCACCATTTTATTCTCCACCAACACCAAACCTATTTCTTTCTAGCCTTGGTACCCCAGGCTTCAGGTTTGAATCCTAGCGATAGCACAGATGCTTGTTAGTGGTTCGGAATCAACGTTAAACTGTAGGTACTGGTCTAATAAGCTCAAAGTGTGCACAGTAATATCCATAGAGAGACAAACCACCATTCGCCACCTCTTTCCATTATCCAAACATTAACGGCTACTCGTTTTAAATGTTTGATTTGAATTTCACGGAATGTTACAAAAAGATCTGAAAAAATTCAACAAGATGGGTGAAAGATCAAAGAGCGAACCTGTTCACTTTTATGAAGCCTGTTCTTCTGCATGCAACAACTTTACATTCGTATACGCTTAATTATTCGATCTAGAAATTTGCATCTTTCTTTTGGAAGCATTAGTTTTATCTTTTGAGGGCCTGGTGGCCGAGTGGTTAGCGCTCTGTTGCTCGGTACCACAGGTATCGGGTTCAAATCCGGCGTTGCCATGGGTGTTTGTAGTGGTTCGGAATCCACTTTAAACTGTAGGTCCCGGTCCTAATAGGATCATAGAGCGTTGCGGGGGCATTGTGACTCCGCATCCGTGGCTTATCTTCAAGTTACACGCGCCCCATGGGTAGAGCAAAGTGAGTAACATCGGTGAGCCCTTACGGCATAAAAGATCACGGTCTGTTTGCCAGCTGCATTAGAAGAAGAAAAAAAAGTTTTATCTTTCGTTCAGTTCTTTTCGAGGAAAATCGATAATATATATATATGTGTGTGTGTATTACACAAAAAAATGCTTTCCCTAAAACAGGGATATCTCTCTCTCAAAAATCAAAACTTCTCTGAGTCAGTCACAGAATTTTACATAATGAATTTAATAAGTTAAACAATTTAAAAATAAACAATAATTGAAAATTTATTAATTAGCTAAAAATAATAATTATTTACAAATATGTTTGTTACAGTAATTCAATTGTATCTCCTTTTTTTTTTTTTTTTTTCTTTATGTAGCCGGAATTGGAAGTCCCAGGCATGCCAGATAAAAAATCAGCTTCCTTCGCCTCTTTCTCTGACATGCAGAGTGTTCAACAAATGGATATGTCTTGCGGTTGGCCTTTGGAGGAAATCAAAATGACGCCACAGGACATCGCCAACAGCATCGACAGGAAATGCCGTTACATTTTCCCGGCGGGTTTCTTGGTGTTCAATGTTATTTATTGGCTAGTTTTGTGGCTGTGATTTGTAAAGCATGATGCCATAAGGATTTTTCAATGCTTGAAAATGGACATTCATGATGTAACTTTTTAATATATATTTATTGTAATTATTACAGTTGTTAAAATATTTAGTAAACATTTTTTTATCTCATTACATTTATGGGTTACATATATTGGTTTTCATTAATTAAATCGTTATAATTTTCTTATTTTATTAATAATTTATTAAAGCAAATTTTTGTATTTGCATGATCTGTTGCCCAATATAAAGAAAAAAGCACTGTGTCTTGTATTTTACTCTTAATCAAAAGTAAAATTAAGTTTAAAAAGATATTCTCATAACAGAGCTATTTTGCTAGGTCACAAATATAACTTTTGCAACATTAAAGCTAATCAACTATCTACATACAATAACACAAACGTAATTTTCTTTAATATTTTTTTCTAATAACAAACAAAATATATTGAGAAAAAAAAAATCACGAAATAAGTTGTTGTTTCTTATCCCAATTGTTCGACAGCAACATCTAAACCAAGTCCAAGATCCCGTGTGTTCTCAAAAAATCGATTAGTCAAGATAAAGAGTTCAAAAAAAAAAAAAAAAAAAAAAAAATGCAGCTTCTTTTTATTAATACGCTTTTATTAGTTTCACCTGTATGTTTGTTTGCTTGTTTGTTTGCTTGTTTGTTTGTATGTATGTTTGTATGTATGTAACTGACTCTTTGGGCTCTGTTTTGCCCTACTTTATGTGATCAGATTTAATTTAAACTTTGTAAACTTATCAAGGACCGACGATAATAAAATATTTTGATAAGCTTATTATCTCATCATGATTAGGATCGCCAGGATTAGTGATTTTATTTTAACTTATGAAGAGCAATTTAGCCCATGTAGAATAAAAGTATTCAAACCTACGTGGGACAACGGAAAACACGCCTGACTACGGATCAGGAGATTTCCTGTTCGAATCCTAGCTGGCTCGACATATTCGCATTTAGCCTTTGTTTTACTCACAATTACATTATTGTAAGAACTATAGTTTCACTCCTCCGTACCGGGTACTCATTTAAATATTATAGTTTAAAAACATGCTTTTAAATTTAATCAAACTAAAAAGTAAAAAATAGATTAATAATTTTAAAAAACTAAAAAAAACACGCTTTTAGAGTTAATCAAACTAAAAAGTAAAAAATAAATTAATAGTTTAAAAAACACGCCTTTAGAGTTAATCAAACTAAAAAGTAAAAAATAATTGTTAACATAACAATAAAATGACTGACGAGAAAATGAATGTCACTGTTCTAAAAGTGTGGGGTGCTTTGTATGACATTTTTAAACTCACTCTGCATTTCGGAATGAAACTAGTGAAAAATTATAACGATTGATATCGAGCACCATACGCTTTTAGAACAGTGACATTCGTTTTCTCGTCAGTCATTTTATTCTTATGTTAACAATTATTTTTTACTTTTTAGTTTGATTAACTCTAAAAGCGTGTTTTTTAGTTTTTTTTAACTATTAATTTATTTTCCTTGACCTTGTGGCACAATGACATGGGGCACCCTAGGGGAGAAGTCTGACTTTACCCCACCTGGTTATACCCCCGAGCCCTGGGTACTCATTTTTGTCGCCTTTTACGACATGCATGGGCTACAGTGTGGCTATTCTAATCCAATAAGTAATAATGAAATAATAAAAAATATTTCAAATAATAATAATTTGTCCAAAAAGTATCTCATCTTCAGCATAGCTCTCAACTATATGGAGCAATAAGGGATTGGCAGAAACCATTGTATGGTGATAGTTCATCAATAAAGATGTAGCATTTAAAAACAAAATAAACTGCCTCCAGCAGTATATAAAATATTTCTAATTTAACGATGGTTATTGATAGATATCAAAAAATATATCTAAATATTTACTTATTTATCTTTATCACAATAAACACGTAAAAATATTGTAACTTAATAATCTATGATTTCTTTTCAAGAAAATTTTTTTTTATTGAGAAATCTTTACGTAGATCAAAAAGTTCTATTCATTGAAATTATAGTTTGTATTTAAATTTTAAAAAAAAACCTTTTTTTATATATTTTCATGTAATTAAAGTTCAAAAAAGTATTAAAAAATCTGTACGTCGTCGTCTTTACAGGATATCGGAGTGCCCTAGCCCCGAAGGGGCCTAAAACTCCTATCTGCATCTGAGAAACATTGATGAAGGAAAAAACATTGACAGTTAAAAGGAGGTGAGGTGATTTAAGAGCAATATCCCATGTTAAAATATATATTAAAAATATAACCAAAGAAAAAATTAATAAAATAGCTAATAACAAGGAGAAAAATAAGATAAAAAACAAAAATTAATAAAATAAACAAAACAATTAAAGAATCCAAAATTTAAAAAGAAAAAGAAATCTACAGTAGGATGGGATTTTCGTTGCTAGGAATGATAAAATTTTAGTTATTTAATATATGTCCTTGATTTTATTCTGGATGCCACTCAAAGCAGTACTCAGCTAACTAAAGCCAACCAGTCCTGGATTGGGCAGGCTAGATCTATAAATAAGATCTTTATTTTGATATTTCAACCACATTTTGATTTTCAGTCGTTCATTCAAAACTGAACTTAAAATTTAAAAAAAAAGCTTATATATATATATATATATATATATATATATATATATATATATATATATATATATATATATATATATATATATATATATATATATATATATATATATATATATATATATTATATTTATTTATTTATATATATATATATATAACAGTTGGGTTGACATGTTTGTAGGCTGACACATAGATGGCGCTACTAGTATTAAATCCATATGATTTTTAGTTAGCCCTAACCTTCAAAAGACAGGTGTATAAATTTGACAGCTGTTGCCCTATTAGTATGTGAGTTATAGCATTTTTAGTGAAGCAACTTTTGTTAGTTTGAAAAAATGGATAAAAAGGAATTTCGTGTGTTAATAAAGCATTGCGCTTTGGCGAAAAAAAAATACTATTGAAGCCATGACCTGGCTTGATAAACATTATTCGGACTTTGCACCAGAAAAATCAACCGTAGAAAAGTGATTTGCTAAATTTAAATGAGGCGAAATGAGCACCGAGGACGATGCACGCAGTGGACGCCCCAAAGAGGCTCTTACCGACGAAAACATCAAAACAGTCCACACAAAATATTTTCTGATAACCATAAAGTGAAGTTGATTGAGATATCTGAGACCCTAAAGATATCAAAGGAATGTGTTGGACATATCGTGAATGAATATTTGAATATGCGAAAGCTCTGTGCAAAGTGGGTGCCGCACGAGCTCACAATCGACCAAAAACAACAACGAATTGATGATTCTAAGCAGTGTTTGGAGCTGTTCAATCTTAATAAACCCGAATTTTTGCGTCGATATGTGACAATGGATGAAACATGGCTCCATCATTTCACACCGGAGTCCAATCGACAGTCAGCCGAGTGGGCTGCACGTGATGAACACTAAAAATGCTATAACTAACATACTAATAGTGCAACAGCTGTCAAATTTATACATGTGCTTTTGAAGGTTAGGGCTAACTAAAAATCATATGGATTTAATACTAGTAGCGTCATCTATGTGTTGGCCTACGAACATTTCAGTCCACCTGTCATTTGTCAAAGTATAACAATCGATCAAATTTGTGGTAAAATAAAACTAGTATTCTGTACATGCAATAGTGCCAACTGTGCATGAAAATGGAATGTAGATTCCATAGCTAAAATAAGGGTAAAGGCTCAATGAATCATAAACCGGTTTTTGCAGTCCTCCGCTTGGAGTTGCCCAACTTTCAACTCGAAGCGGTTTTCACTAGGCGTAATGCTATTTCTGACGTTTCGCTGTGAAGGGGTCGAAAAAATTTGGTCGCTTGCAATCTTCGTCTCTCGCCTCGGTGGGAACGAGCCTTAAGGAATCATAGGGATTAGACCAGTGTTATTCTTCTAATATAAACTCAAACATAAAAGGCAGTCAAAGCTTCGATAGTTAATAAACTCTGTAAATAATAAACGAATTACAAAGAAGCAATGAAAACGAATGTATTAAACGATAACATGCATCATTGGCATATTTTTATTCAATCACATTAGCAATTTTATTTTCTTAATGATAAGTTATTTTTCAATGGCGCGGCAGCATCATGGTGGGCCAAGGCCGTCTGCCTGATAACTGGTTTCGTGACAGGAGATGTTTTTCTTTTTGCGCAATAGCGTTGTCAGCCGAACGCCCAATAGTCATACTAGACCGGACCCTACGATTTAAAGTGGATTCTGAGCCACTACAAGCATCCATGGTACTGCCGGGACTCGAGCCCAAAACCTGTAGTATCGAGCTCCAGAGAGCTAATCACTGTGCCATTAGGCCCCAAAATGATAAGTTGTGGAGCATAATAATAGTTCTACGTATTAAAATATAAAAAAAAATCGAGACAAATTAAAAATTCATAATTGGGAAATTTTTAAACTTAACTATAAATAGATAACAATATTAATCGTTATTGGATGTCAAAATGTCGAGCGTTGGACACTCAGGAATATTTTAATTTTGCTAAAATTTCTGCGATTTCGTATGGTATGTATTATACTGTCAGACAAGATCGCCATCGTTAATTTCATGACAATGAGTTGTACATTTATTTTGAATCAATAATATCATTAAAATTCAAGGATCCTATAAGATTCAAGGATGACAAGGTCAACTACTACAGTTCATATTGATTAAAACATTCTAAATCATACATTAAAAAAGCTAATTAATTAAATTATTTTTAAAAATAAATTTAAATTTTATTTTTAAAATTTTTATTGTATTTGTAGATAAGATATTACTGTTAACATGTAAGCTATACAATGATATTTTTTTAAAAAATATTTTACAAATATATAAATTTCAATATATAGTTTCATAAATTTTTAGAAAGCAATAACTTGGAAAATTATTATTAATAATATCTCACTGAATAATGCTATTAAAGTTTTATAGTTCTCAAATTTACTTTTTTCTCCACCTAACCCACGCATCCAGGGTTATGTAACCCCCTACCAGTTAAAAAGGTGTAAGTGAAATTGAATGTTTTTATAGAAATTAGTTATATGAGATTTTTCCCAAAAAATTACAGTATGTGATTAGAGATTGCAATATCGGACCAAAAGTTCGATACCGGTATTCGGTATTTTTTAGATCTTAATACCGGCATACCGGTTTTAATACCGGTAGTAGAAATGTCATTGTAGCTGTCATTTTACTTATAATTTCATCCAAATTATCTTTTTTTTTTTCAAAATTATCTGAAATCCCTTATGGTTTGGACTTAGAAACTGTGCTTAAGTTCGTTTCTTCATCGCAATTAGATTCTTTCCTTTTTAACAAATTTGTATCATGCTTCGTTTTTAAATGTGTATGGAGTCCGCTTGTACTTTCTCCATTCATTCTAATAACTCTTGAATATTTTTTTACATTGTGCCACCATATACTTTGCATCATATGAATAACGCAACCAAACCGAAGTATTATCAACTGATTTTTTTATGATCTTTAAAGTTATTCTTATTCATTATTAAGTGGTATTATTTATGACTATATATATATAATAAATCTGAAAAATATTTCGAACTCTAAAGTATGATATGCAAATACAATGCGAATAACAAACTCACTAATTTAAAAAAATATCGAAATATTACACACTTTCTTCACAACTATAACCTTGTTTTCACAGATAAGAATTTCTAGTTTTCAGATAAGAATTCACAGATAAGAATAAGAATTTCACACATAAGAATTCTTTCACAGATAAGAATTCTAAATTTCTAATAAATACCAAAAAAAACGGTATTTAAACTTGCAAATACCGGTATTACAAAATTGTACAAAAGGCTCAGAATACCTGTATTCGGTATCCCGGTATAACGGTATTGCAATCATTATATGTGATGTATACAGGTAAATCACATGATGCAATTACACATTACAATTAGGATTATTGAGATTTATGTAGCCGTAATTTTAAACTGACAATTGTTTGCAGTTACGGATAAAGTTTATTAGAGAAAATTATCAGCAGGGACTTCAATGCTCATCAGTTAAATTGGATCTGTAAATATTTTTGTATATTTCATTTTGAAGAATGTTTTTTCCTTCACAGATAAATAGTTCCAAAAGCGGGGAAAAAAATTCACGAACAAATTTATGTAATTGTTAAAACTGTGTGAGTGGAAAACTCTCATAAAATTCCAGCAATAATGAATTTAAATACTTTTCTTTAAAAATAGCACTGCGCTGCAAATCAATAATTTCCAGTTGAAGTTCTGGGGCAAGGGTTTTTACGTCGGCGTTAAAAGGATTTTGAAAAAGCTTATGTCCTTTGCAATTGAATAAAAAACTGAAAACATAGACTTAAAACGTATTATAAAAGCGATAAGGCTGGTGGGCGTTGCCTGCCAAGGTCAACGTGACGCGAAAAAATTAGCAGTATTGTTGTTAATATCGAACTGAAGGGGTCTGTGGGTTATATATATATATATATAAAGGATGAATGTGTAACTCGAGGTATTTAGAGTCTAGATTATTTTTATACTTGTATGGTACTGGTGCTCGGTGTCACAGGCTTCGGGTTCGAGTACCGGCGGTGTTATCGATCTTTGTATTGTTTTGGAATCCACTTTACGCCGTAGGTCCCGGTCTAATATGATTGTAGAGCGTTGGGCGTAGGGTAATAACCTAACCCGTAAAATGGAAACCTCTTCTGTCTCGAAATCTGCCAATAGGCAGACAGCCTCGGCCTACCATGGGGCTGCTGCGTTGACGATGATGGTCATATATTGTGATCGTTAAAAGGAATTATGAATAAAATTATTTTTGATCAATTGAATTATTTCCGTCTGACAAGTAAGAGTTTTATTCATGCTTTTAAAAGCTGAAATTTAAACGAACCTTTGAATCGTCATCATAACTCATTCTCTCATCTCGCTCATTTTTAAAGCACTCAAACATAAATTGCAAAAATCTAAAGGAAATGGAATCCCAATTTGCTGACTGAATGTTTGGCATGTATTAAAATGCATGAAATTTTTTTGTTCAGTTAAAAATTGAAACAACACTTTTTTTTTTTTTTTTGTCGAAAGATTTAATATGAGTGCTATAAATCAAGCAGAAGTTAGTTTTCTTCCTGTAATTTTAAATTCAGGTCATTCATATGTTTAGTTAAATCTGTATAAAAGGATAACTTCCACAACCACTCATTGTTTTGTAATTCATCTAGAGACGATTCCTTTCATTCAATGAATTTCAATTATTGCTCGGAGTTCAAAAAACCGCTTTAGAACTTTTCCGCAGCTACGCCAGAGTACTTCTACATAATATAGTAAATTATTTTCTCTCATCTCTTAAATTAAACTCGTGGCATTTATGACAACTGAGAGCATGTGATCCTATATAATTACCAGCTTGAGTGTTTAGCATTAAAATTTCTGACACACCAAACATTTTCCGCACAAAGATTTTTTTTTCTTTCTAATGCAGCTGGCAAGCACTTAGATAGCTTGGTCTTGGATACCTTAAGGCTAGCGCTGCACAGACATAACTCACTTTGCATTACCCAAGGGGCGCGTGCAACTTGAAGATAAGCCACGGAAGTGGAGTAACAATGCCCCCGCAACGCTCTACAATCCTATTAGACCGGGACCTACGGTTTAAAGTGGATTCCGAACCACTACAAACATCCATGGCACCGCCGGGACTCGAACCCGAAACCTGTGGCACCGAGCGCCAGAGCACTGGCCACTCGGCCATTCAGGCCCTTTCCGCACAAAGATTGTTGACGAATTATGCAATGTACGATTAATAGTTTTGAACCACTGAGAGACGTCGAGATCAACGACTCCTTCATTTTTTCCACATGTTTTTGACACCATTAGTAGTAATGCACTTTTTGCTTCATTGAAGATTGTTTCTGAACAACATTTTCAACTCCTTTAAAAATATTTTCACCAGTGGTCGTGCCGTGAATACTATGAGCACCAAGAAGTTCTCCATACACTTCATACTTTTTCTCGAAGGATAGATAAAAAAAAATCAACATTTAAACAATATTTGAAACATCTGTTGACTCATTCAGGTACAAAAATAACAGCTATAAATGTCGATTCATGTAAGATAATTGAATTAATATATTTTTTGTAATATCATCAGTTCCTTGAGTCACAGTATTTACTGACAAAGGGATGTTTTTAAATAAATTAGCTTTTCTGGACAGTTTTCTTTTGCTGCTGCAATCATGAAATTCTTGATTAATTCGTTATCAGTACGCGATTTCGTATATTTCTCTATTGAATGAGCCACGCGAAAACTAGTGCGAATTGCTGCTTCTTGTTCAGTATCTACTTTCTAAAACAACAATTGCTGAGATTTCAACCCGATGATTCATGTTTTTAAACGTGGGTTATTTGTAAATTTGTGGTAATTCTGCAACTGTTTAGTATTATAACATTATCATTATAGTGACGTTTTATATTGAGTCTTGGAAGACTGATATTTTTCAACTGCAAATTATATACATTGCTTTATTACTTGACTCAATCATGAAATATTAATATCCCCATTCCTCTTTAAATGCTCTACACTTAATATCTATTTTCCATATTTATACAAATCCACACAATTCACGTAACACCAAACTAAAATGTATTTGTCGCTCTGAACTCAAAATTTGAAACATTCCAACTCTCGGTTATCTCCCGGATTTATACTATGCGTTCTCGGAACACATTCAAAAACACTCGAATCTTCTAGACAAGTTATCACGTAGCAAAACTTTTTCAAAACACTCTCCGGGCTCTGCTACTTGTTGCAAAATGCCACTGTATACTTCAACTAATACATCATAATTGACATTACGCTACTTCCTAGAAGATGAAGCTTCTACTACTGTGAAGTACTATTGTATTCTGCATAAGGAGTATTACTGTACTACCCAACAATGACATGTCCGTGACGCTTGACCGTAAGTATCTACGGAAATTGCGAACAGAACTGAGATACTAGGGAGTTTTTGCATACCGCCAGGACGTCCGTTAGTTTTTCTATAAAACTGAGCACGCGCTGGAGGGAGAAAAATGCTAACGGACGTCCTAAACAAACTTTATAAAACTACGGTTCTAAAATGAAAACTTGTGCGTAATTTTAAACTACGGTATGTTAGTATGAGGAGTTAGTTAGGTCTTGACTTTTGGAATTTCATGAAGGAGTCAATATGGTTTTCATTGACTAAAAAGTTTGGAAATCCCTAGACTAGACCACTACATTATAAAACTGTAAACAGTACAAGAAAATTTGATTTACAACCATTACAAAAAGGAAAAAAGAAAATTGGGATTTCCCGATGCTAACGGTTACGATACTTTTAGTACAAAACGAAATATTGTTACAGACTGGAATACGCATCTTCAGACATATGGAATATTCAAGAATACGATAATACTTTGCATCCGAAAGCACTTTGTACTTCGTTTAATAACAGCTGTTGAGTGTTTATTTGGATGGCTGTGAGGCGAAAATAATTTTGTCTTCAGTGTTCATCTCTATGTTCAAAAAAATGTTTAATGACACACCTGTGCATTTTGAAACGGTAAATCATCAAGAAGAAAAATAATTTTCCGAGTTCTGACTAAATGGTGGTAAATTGAGGATTAAATCCGATGTTTAAATTGTCAATAAGGTTTGCAAGAAAAAAAAAATCTGAAGGTTTGAAAATCTTATGTTTCAACCTTATAAGAGATTTCAAGAGCTCAGATAAATAGAAAGAGGAGGAGGAGATGAACTAAAGAAATTTGTTTCAGAAAACAATGGAAGTTGACTACCTTCTTTCTGCAAAATTGGGATCAGAATCCATATTAGAAGACCTGTCTCGAAAGGAAAGCTAAGTGATATATAGTGTATGAAATTTGAAAAATCACTTATGAAATCACAATGACCAGAGGAGATGAAAAATAAATCCATATTCGAGTTGGTTTCTAATAGTAGAATTTGCAATTTAAATCAGATGCCAGGACCAACAATCCTTGAAATTAGCTGCTATTGTTTTTATTGCATGTGATATATATAGATATAATATATATTTTTTAAAGTAGTTACCTTGGACGATATGTTATTTTTCAGCCTTTAAGGATGCATTTTTGGAATCATGCCGTTGGGAACCTCGAGTACTAATTATTAAGGATCGAGAACGCATGTTGGAATACGATCTGTAAATCTGTGAGAACTTCACGTGAACTTTGAAATTAATATCTTTGTCTGAGATGCACTCCATTAAATTGGAGATTAAAGGGATATTCGCTTTATCAACGGAATACCCCACACACACTCAAAGAATAGGAGCTCATTTGTCTACATTGATTAACACAGGAAAACTGGTAACAAGTGGAAATCAAAGTAGAAAGTGAAAGAAAAATATTGAATATATTTAAAATATACGTGACTTACCAAAGATGAATAATAAATCATAAAAGAAAACAAAGAATCTATACTACCAGAAAAAACCTGAAACACAAACAAGAAATGAATAAGCTCAGATATGAATTAAGCAGATGCTTACTGAACAGCACTACATGCGACGATGAATGAAAATGAATCAAGTATCATAAGCAGTACGAAATATTTTGTAAACAACAAAAAATCTCCACAAGCGCGAAAAGACTTGTGCTGATGAATTAACCTGAATTCAATTTAAACGCAATTATAAAAATATGGAAAAGCAAGCAGGAAAATAGGATTCTGATTGGCTGACATTTCGCGATTTAAGTTTGTAGTATCTGGTGGAAATCCAGCTAACTTCTGGTAGTTGTTGTTTTGCGGCAGTTTTGTTTTGAATGCTTGGGATTTATATTTTGTTTCAAAGATTTCTTCAAAAACAATTAGTAAAATCACTCGTAATTTGAGTAATTTAGTATACTCGTAATTTAAGATTTTTTTTTTTAAAATTCTTAAATGATTTTAAAATTTATAATATTTTTATTAAGTGCTTATTTAATTAGAAGTGTGCAAAGTTCTGAATTTTGCAGTGCCGATGGAATAGAAGATTCATGCGATAATTCTAAGTCGCACCATTCTACCTACAAACGAAAACGGTCAGTTAACAATAAATTAAAAAAAAAAAATTAAATGCAGCTTTAATATTGGTATTTAAATTTCGTTGCTGAATATTTTATAAATACAATCACAAAACTGAGTTTAGTCAGAAATAAGATAAAACAATTTTGTTTACTTTTCAATGGCTGAAAGAACATTAATATTAAAATGGTTTAAATTACTAATTAAGATTAAGTATATTTTTAATGCTTTGGATCTTAAATATTGCATCATGCATATTCACACCTATATTAATATATGCATTGCATTTTTCATTATAGCTGATTTAATCTTTAGTTAAAGAATTTTTAGGATATTTACCTTTGAAAATCTAATCAAATGATGTTAAACACTGGTGATGAAAAACTATTGTAAACTTTCAGTTTTCAAAAACCTAATATTACTACATACCATAGCTCCTGTTCAATATTATGAAATCATTTCTAAAATAAAATAAAAATTTAATTTAGAAAAATTCTAAAGGAAAAAATATTGTAAAATTTTTGTTAATAAATCCACTTTAAATTATTATTTTTATCATGGTTAAATTACATTATAGATGCAATTATTTATATTCTGTTAACAATATTTTGACAAATTTACTTTGCTTTCCCTTTACATTAAAAACCTATTTAATCTTTAATGTATATTTATAAATGATATATTAATTAAAAACAATGAATTTTGTTTAAATTATGATTATTTTGAACAAACTAGCATTTGAAAAAATATTATTAAGATTGTGACAAAAAGATGCAATTTAACCTACATCCTTGGTTTAGTTTTAAAAAATGCCAAATTTCATTCATTTAGGCATTACCCTACTTTTTATCAGTTTTGGATATACTTAATTGGCGGATACTAGATATGGTATATTATCTTCTCTTCCAAAAAACATTTGTTATGAAGTGTGTAAATTAGTATTTTCCAAACTTATTTTTTCTAATGCTCTCTTTTCAGGGGGAAAAATTGACTTACGGCTCCCCTGAAAATCAACCTTCTTTAAGAAAATAGAGATATAGATACATAAGATAACACAATTTTTTATTATATCTATATCTTAAACCATAGTAAATAAATTTTTCTAAATAAGACACCCTTGAAACGTGAAATTTATAAAATTTATTAAAATCAACCTTAGTAATATTTGTATTTCACACAGAAAATTAAGATGATGAAGGACAACATGAAAGTAAAAATTATGAATTAAATTAAAAATTATGTTAATGAGAAGAAAGAATCTGGTACATTGTTATCAATTTTATGACATGATGAATTTGCATACTTAATGAATTAATCCTTAGTTTTATTTTTCTCACCGGTATTCTTATATCATCGTGATTCACTTTTGCAATCCGTTTCTTTCTTTCTTATTTTTTTTTCTTAATAAATTTCGAACTGCAATAAACCTGTGTGCCATTAAATATAATGAATGAAAAACAATTGTTATTACCTTTGCTTCTTTCTTTATTCCTTCACCAGCCCTTAATTTTTATTAAAGAAGCCCAAATACACTTAGGCTACTATCACCTCCCTTAATGGTTTTACTGCCCCCTTAGGGAATGGTATCATCCACTTAATCAATGATGTAGATTAATTGCATTACAATTAGAAGACTATTTTAATAAAAAGATATTTGTTTCTTTAATAGTTTAGTTATTTTTCTTCATTATAACTTTATGGTAATATTTGCTTTAATTTCTTACTTGTAACATTATTGATATAATATATCTAATTATTGTTAATGTACTTTAAATTTTGTGGCATTAGTATTATAATTTCTTTTTTAGATATCTATTATATGATGTAAATCCAGGTGAAGGCTTTAACTTAAGAAGAGATGTGTATATGAGAATAGCCACTTTGGTGAAGCAGTTAAATCAGAATGATAAAACTAGTCTGTGGATTTTAGTTCTTCCCCCTTGGGGTCCTTTGTATCATTGGAAATCAAGGAATGTAGGCTTTCAATCTCAAATAAAATGGGAAAATTTCTTTGATATAAATAGTTTACAATTATATGTTCCTGCAATAGAACTTGAAGACTTTTTAGATGGTATGATGGATTTACATGTTTATTTATCTTATTAAAACAGAGCACAATGCTCTGATAAATTTTTACCATTTTTTTTTTTTTTTTTTTTTAGTCAAATTATGGATACATAAATCAGGAGTGATTATGTTTCATAAATTTGATGTTATTAGTTCTGAAAATTTCATGTTTATCATTCCAAAAATTTCATGTTACACATTTCAAAAATGAATGTCATCTTTTTTGAAAATGTTTAGTTTTTCACTTCTAAAATAAATCTTCTTAAAAAAAATCACATACTTTCTATAGCCAGTAGTAAAATGTAGCATATTACAGATACCATATAAATCATTTTCAATTTCTCTGTTGAATATTTTAAATTTTATATTGAAATAATTTTAAGGAGAAGGTAATGAAGATCTAATTTGTTTCATACGCTATTTCTGAAAATTTGACTTGTTCAGAGAATTTCAGTGATACCCATAATCACTCTTGATACAAGTATACATAATTATCATTCATTTAAATTTTTATATCATAATTAGTGAATATAATTGATTGATTTATAGTATTTTTACTTTTCAGAAAATGGTTATAAAATTGATGCTTTATATTATCTTCAGCATTATGCTGAAGGCTGGTCTGATAATGGCTGGGAAGAACGTTTTGATATAAGAGATTGCATTGAATCACCTCCTTATGAAAGAACTCAAAAAGGTTCATATACAGGTTGGCTCTGGGGGTATGATATCATATTTGCAAAAGAATTGCATTGCCTATCCATACAAGGCTATAGCAGTACTCTGGAAAAGTTTATCCTTACTACTACAACTAGGTTTGTATACTACTATCATATTATATTTTTGTGTTACTGAAAGAAGTGTTTTCATATTCATTGCAATTTTTAAATACTTCAGAATGTTTAGGCAGAGATATAAAATTATCTTTTTTCTGTTTTTTTATATCGAATTTATTCCATCATTTCATTCATCATATTTAATCTATGCATATATACAGATATGCCAAAACCTTAAAACCTCTCTATTATGCAGATAAAATTATCTGGAAGGCTATTAAAATAGTGGAGCTATGTCTTAATCTGATAACTAAATGTCTGGAATTATGCTCTATAAAGCAGTAAGTGGTTCTTGTTGTTTCTGTATTAGTATGTGTCCTTTGCTGAAGTTTGAAAATTTTTAAACAAAAGACAGATTATGATCACTTGTGAGTCCATCATTTTACTGGTGAAATGCATTTTGAAATTTGCATGTTATCAATTAATCAACAATCTCAATTTTCCACAATGTCTAACTTTAAACAAATCGAACATCCATCTGAAAACATAACACTATCTGATAAAGATGGCAGATGTGAATGGAGACCTTGATGATTTTTTTATGTAGATAGACATACTTCAGTGATGCTTTGTGAATTTAATGGTAATGATGCAATGAATGCATCAAAACACATAGTTCCTCATTCACTTTTATTGGTGGAATAGAAAAGTTATTGTATTCATATTTAAAGGCATGCTGGGGTATGTAATCATGCTATTGAACTACTGAAAAGCAGAAGAGAGTTCCTCGGACTGATGAATCGTGTTTTACATATCATATGGGGAGATCAACTGAAAGTAAAAATATTTTATACTTTTGTAAAACATTTTTTCATAAAAGCACAGGACAGCAAGTAAGACCACCAGCATCACAACCAATGACTTTTAAAAGAATTGTATTTATTTCTGTTGCAATCTTGGTATGTTGTACTTTGAACAATATAGCTCATATAATTGAATTCATTAATACCATTTCAAGGATGGAAATTTATTTCATATATAGTTAATTGATGCAATTTTTTAAAATTATGTTATTGAAAATAATTAATATATTTTTTTAGACAGACTTCTGAAATTTTTATTTTAAATTTATCAGCTTATAAAAACAGTTTCGTACAAAATGGGAAATCTTTGTCATTTAACAAAATATCTGTGTGTTTGCATTTAGGTAATTATCTCAATTGTTGTATTTAATTTAATTTAAATTCATTGTATTTTTCCTGTCCACCATTGCTAAATTGATTAAAACATTGCCAACATTAGAATAGGAGTTTTTTTTTTTTTTTTTTTTTTTTTAATAAAAAAAAAGATTAATTCAAATCACTTAAAATAATTTGAATAGCTACAGGCTATTTATATGTCCTCAATGGTTTTGTTGTGTAGATACAGAAATATTTCCCTTTTTTTCTTTATATATGATACAAATGTGGAGAAGTTTCCTTTAAGCATTTTAAATTCTCCCTTTTTTTGTTTATAAGTGCTGTAGCAGAGACTCTAGTGCTTAATGTAGTTATTTCTTTATAAATCTTTTAAATCAGTGAAATTAAATTTCAGATGTCAATCATTAAATTAAATATTTGTACCGTATTTCTTCACATTTTATGTTTTCAAAGTTTTATCATGCATTTTTATTTTTTATAGTGTTATAATGGTAGATAGAGCAGAAGTAATTTTGCATAATGCCTTTGGAAGTCCTGAATATTGGATGGTAAGCTTAATAAGTTTTAAATATTATGTACTCAAAATTTATATAATTATATATAACTTATCAATATAAGCACATAACATAAAAACATATTTAAATGGTTATGTGTTTATCTTTTAAAATTAAGTATTATTTAAAAATAAGATAATAAATATTTTATTTAAAATGCCTAATTGTAATTTAAAACAAAAATTTGAATTTATTATATGTGATATTTTTGCCAAATTTAATAATGCTAAATGGATCTCTGTAATCAATCTTTTATTTATTTTTTAAAAAAAAATTAATTTATTGTAGCTTTTAAACATGATAATTGCACTTTATTTTTACAAAGGTTTTTATTAAAAATATTTTACAGAATTTTTTTTTGTGTACTTATACCTGTTATCATTATAATATTTAATACATTTTCCATATTTCTTCTAATTCTCCTAATAAATTTATTTTTATTAAATTACAATTAAATATATATATATAATGCATTCATTTTTGCAACATTAAGAAATCATTTTGACAATTTAAATGTTTAAAAAGTATTGTTGCCTAGCTATCAATTTATTAGCTCATCATTTTTTTTTGCAATAAGATGAAATATAAACTTCCTAGATTATTAATTGGGTCTTACAAGTAAAATCATAGGGCCTGGGCAATTTTTAACAAAACTAAATTATTTCTGCAGTTGTTTTAGCTTAAAGAAAGATTTGTTATATTTATTTTACTTTCATGTTTTATTTTTTGTATATTGCTTATTGTAAAAGTTATGTTTTGAGATTTTGTAAAATATTATTTTTAAAACAATTACCAAAATTTTTTACATATGTGCCTTTCTAGCATTCTCAAATAATATATGTTTTATAATTGAAATATTTATGACATTTATTGATAATGTCCTGCTACATATAATCTGTGAATAATTTTTTTCTCAAATAATTCAGTAAAAATTATTTTCAACAAATCAGTACTTAATATTGTTTATTTTTTTCTCAAAAGTTTATAAATGAAATTGTAGTATGACAGAGAAATAAATATTTAAAAAAAAATAAAATGAAAAAACTTATGAAAGCTTCAAATGATGAAAGTTTAACTATGCTTTTATGAAAGGAGACATGTGATACTCATTATTTACTAATTTTATTCATAAATTTGGAGGCTTGGTCCTCCAGCTTGGAGATTGCGTGCAGGCTTAACAACCCTGCCCTGTAAAAAAACCTCCTGTTGTGAAACACTTAGAAGAAAATAACCAGATTGCTGACAGGAGATGGCCTGAAAACAGAAAAAGGCATTCAGAAAACAGAAAAACATTCTAACTTTCCATAAACAAATCTCTAGTGAGATTTGTTTAAGGAAAGTTGGAATGTTTTGAGTTTGAATCATATGGGAGCACTTAAAGAACTAAGAAACATCCCCTGGAGGTATTCTATCTCTGTTGCACCACTGCAAGAAATTAGATGGAAAGGTAGCAATATTATTGATTTTAAGCAAGCTAACCTATTCGTAAATAATGATGACAAATATAAATTTGACGTGGCATTTGTTGTACATAAGATTATGAAACAAAATGCTATTGACTTTATGCTGGAAATTGATGATAGATTATGTGTTTTAAAATTGGAGGGTTAGGTTGTTTATCACAGTAATTTGTGCACAAGCCTTGACAGAGGATAAGAGAGAGAGAAGATTTTTATAAGAATGTAGAATTGACTTAAAACATGCCACCAGAACATGTCACAATGGTTCTAGGTAACTTTAATACTAAATTAGGAAGAGAGAACTATTTTCTGCCTATGATTAACAGGCAGAGTTTGCATCACAAAACAAGGGAAAATGGAATTAAACTGATAGACTTTGCAGTGGGGGGAATATGGTTAGTAGCACAAATATTCATAGGGCTACTTGGATATCATCAGATGGTGTAACTGAAAACAAAATTGACCATGTACCTAATATAGAAGGCATGCCATGGTTTCTGGATGTGAGGTCATGCAGAGGAGCTGATGTGACTCCGATCATTATATAATTAGAGTAATGTTTACTGCCTTCACAAGAAGAAACTGTTAAGGAGGAATTACCAGAGTAAGTTGAATGAGAAGATAGAAAATGAGAAATGGTAATATTCAGGAAAGATGGAAGCGAATAAGATTGATTTTGGTAAATACTGTTAAAGAAATAATGGGTGAGAGTCAACAGGATAAAAGGGACGATTAATTTTATAAGGAATTTGAGATAATAATTAATGAAAGAAATTCCTACAGAGGAGGACAAGGTATAGTGATGATAGCTAAGAGAGGCAAAGAAAAAGAAATGGGAAAATAGTAAATTAAAATTTATTGAAATAGCAAATCTAGAGGTTGTTTTAGGGCAATAAGAGAAGCAAAAAGGAGCTTTAAACAAAGTACTAATTTCTGTAGGTCAAAGGAAGATGAATTTATTGAAAGAAAGAAGGAGATTTTGAAGAGATTATTTTGAAAACTCCTTAACCTAGGGAGTGAGGAATTGAGCCAAGTTGAGCAGGTGGTGTGTAAAAATGCAGAAGTAGAGTATCCTAGCAAAGAGGAAATTTTAGACATCTTCAGAAAGTTAAAAAACATTAAGTTCTCTAGCCAGGATAGGCAACTGTCAGAATTGTATAAATACAAAAGTGAAAGATTGTTTGAGAAAATTGCTAATCTGCTACAGGAGATATGGAATAGAGAAGAGATGCCAGATTAGTGTGCTGATATAATCTTTCCAATTCATAAGAGAGGAGACAATACTATTTGTACTAACTATCCAGGATTTCCCTCCTGGATGTTGTACATAAAAATTTTTTTCTAAGTTGATCAGCAGAAAACGAGAGGATGACATTGAGAATTTGTTGGAAAATTATTAATGTGGGCTCTAGAAAAAATTGTTCAACTATAATCAGATTTTGAATTTAAATGCATATTGGAGAAGTTCCATGAATTTAACATAGATGTGCACCAACTTTACTACTGTGCCCAAAAAGTAAAACCAGTTTTTTTTTTTTTCAAAAATTTTTTTTTAATCCTTCCAATTTATTTCATCGCCTTCAAAGTCTGGACACAATGCACTTATGCCAACGTTTTTTCCAATCCTCAATCCTTGTAAACATAAATGCTAAAAGGTCATTGGCCGTTATAGCCTTCAAAGCGCGCGCCCAATTAAATCTCTTCAATCAACTCAAAACGGTGTCCCCGGAGTGGTCTTTTGAGTTTAGGTAATAACCAGAAGTCGCCCGGTGCTAAATCAGGGGAATGCGGTAGTTGTGAATTGATATGGGTTTCATTTTTGGCGAAAAGTTACGAAGAATCAATGCAGTGTGAGCTGGCGCATTATCGTGATGCAAAAACGTCGAGTCGTCTTTCCATAAATGTGGCCTCTTTTTTCGAATAACTTCACGCAAACGATGCATAACACTAAAATAATATTCATTGTTGACAGTTTGGCCCGGCGGAAATGAATTCATAATGCACCACGACACGGAAATCGAAGAAAACAGTCAACATGACCTTGATTTTTGAGCGACTTTAGCGTGCTATTTTCGGTCTTGCTTCACCTTTGTCACAATATTTGTTCCATTGATTGGTTTCCGGGTCGTAAGCATAAATCCTAGTCTCATCTCCAGTTATGATGCATTTCGACTTGCGTTGATAGTCAGAAAGCATTGTTTCACACACTTCAGTGCGACGATGTTTTTCCAAAAAATTCAGTGTTTTCGGTACCAATCGAGATTGACGCGTTTGAGGCCCAAAACTTCTTTTACAATGGAATTGAATGATCCTTTCAAAATTTCAACATCAGCAGCAAGGTCTCTAATTGTAAATCGACGGTTTGCAAGCACTAAATCTTCAATTTTTTTGGACGTAAGCTTCGTTGGTTGAAGTTGATGGTCGTCTAGAGCGCTCTTTGTCTTCAACGCGCTCTCTGCCTTCTTTGAACTGTTTATACCACTTGTAAACATTTCTTTCCGATATAGTTTGCTCACCGAATGCCTTCTGCGACATTCTATACGTGCATACGACTATTCATTCCGCAAACAAAATTTAATGCAAGTTCTTTGCTCGATTAATTCAGACATTTCAAAAATCGCCGAAATCATTTTTAGCATAACTCAAACATAATGAATATTTTGACTTAAAATTTCACACAGATGTCGAGGACAGTGCCAAACACCTAAAAAAGAAAAAAAAAAATTGAAATACCATACGCCCGGGAAATTTAAATTGAAAATTGGTTTTACTTTTTGGGCACAATAGTATATTGATTTTAGATAAACTCTTGATTGTATTCATAGAAAGAATTTATTTTAGATTTTAAAGGAACTGATAGTTAACCAAAAGTTAGGTGGCTAATTAGATTAGCACTGGAGAAAAGTCTTAGAGAAACTTGGGGACCTTCAAGGGCTGTAGAACCGAATAAATATAAAAAAATCACAAATTGGCAACATTTATTAAATAATATGCTCTGCTTTGAATTGGGTGTTTATTTATTTTCTTTTATTGTTATACTATCTTTGTACACATGCTTCTTTATTATGATTTTTAAACTTTTGAATGTGTAGTAAATGAATTTGCCTTTTTGCTATGCCATCCAAAATGCTCTTGAAAATTAAAAACTGCTGTACTAATTTAAAATATCAAGCACATATACAAAAATTGATTATTGGTATATAAATTATAAAATTTGGGAAAATATCACAGGCAGAATAAATATTAGATTGTTACTTAAAAGAATAGGTTTTTTTTAATTCTCAATTTTTATTATTAAAAGGATGTAATTTTTTAAAATAACCATTTTTAAACAAATGATTTTTATTTTGTTTTAAATAATCCATTCTTCAAATATATCTGCTGTTGCATATATTGTAAATTTCATTTAGATTTCAAAATATTTTTTCAGGTGAGACGAAGTATGCAGTTTTCTAAGAAATTAACTGATATTGGAGACAATTTCAGAAAACTCTATCTGAATTCTACAGATGAAAATGATAAAACTGAAAAAAGCAGTAGCCTTACTTCAGGTATAGAACGAAAAGCTCTAGGAGGACCATATGTTTCTGTGCATCTTAGAAGAAGAGATTTTGTTCAAGCAAGACCTAAGGAAGTGCCAAGTATTGCCTATGCTGCTAAACAAATTTTAAACCATATGAAAAGACTAAATCTTCAACTTTTATATGTTGCAACAGATGCTTTACCATCAGGTAATTTTTGAACTATTTACTTTAAAATTGTTTTATAATTGCTGGATTAAAAAATTATAAAAATAAAAATAGTTAGATAATTGATTTTTTTAATCAGGGATATTTAGAATCATTGATTCAACTACTATTCTATAAAAAAAAATGTTTTGAAATTTGAATAATATTTATTTTTGTTAAAGTAATTTTTATATTATTCAGAATTTGAGGAGCTTCAACATTTTATACCTGGTGCTACTCGTTTTGTTCCTACTATTGATGTTCTAAAAGATATATTAGATGGAGGTGTAGCAATTGTGGATCAATGGATATGTGCACATTCTAGGTATATTTCATGATTTATTTTTGTATTCTGATATTATTTCTTTTTTAATATTTTATGCTACATGTGTTATTTTGTAAAATCATAGCAATTTCATTTAAAATTCAGTCATAACATATAGAATTTTACGTTTTGGTGATTAAAATAATTTAAATAAATAATATTCACAATTTTACGAAATTCTTTTAGTTATTTTTTGTTGAGTGCTATTATTAATTTATTTTAAATGTATACTATATTACTTGATTAATTACCATTCAATAACATTTTGTTAGGAATTTTATCTTTTATATTATATCAAATTTAAAGAATTTTAATTTCATCCTAATAATTTTCATTGTGCACATAATGAAATTTAACTTGATTTTTAAAAGTTAATAATTTTTTCAGGTATTTCTTGGGAACATATGAATCTACATTTTCTTTTCGAATTCAAGAAGAACGAGAAATCTTAGGTTTTAAAGTTGAAACTACTTTTAATAGGTTGTGTGGTGATAACCAAACAACTTGCACACAACCTTCAAAGTGGACTATTGCATTTTCATAATTTTTTATATGTTATATTAAGAAAGTATATTAATTTTATTACATAATTTTTAATACTTAAAAAATATTTACATAGGAACTTGACATTCAAATGTATTTATTTTTTATGAATTTCAACTGTGTGTGTATGTATGTGTTTTAAGCTATATAAATGTAAAAGAATCTGTTAAATTGGTGTGCTTTTTAATGGCTTTCATTTGAAGGGGGGGAACTGTTGTTGACCACATAAAAATGTAGCATTTCAAATTCTTTTTTGTAATTTAAGCAAAATAATTAGTAAAAATTTACAGTCTAAAATGTGAACTGTTCTATATATATAATTTGGATTGTTGTTTAAATAGAATAAAAGTTTCATTAGCCGCATTATTTTTAATGTAATTAAAGTTTCTAAAATAAATAAAGTACATAAGGATATCAATGTTTTATGGGATTTGGAGATTTCATGTTGACTCACATGAGGCTTGTAGGTTATAAACTATTAATCTGTGCTATATAGTTCTGTTATGATATATATATGTCTAATTGCTGGTCATAAATTTTTAAGACTGAGTGTAATACTTATTTGTATATTTTATTTTAATTATATACTTTTAGTTTTATTTATTATATATTTTATTGTTTATTATACTGATTGTTTATTCATATTCTCATTAATATAGTTGATAATAAAAATTATATAATTTTTTCTACACTTTTATTATTGTTTATTTAATAGTTTTGATTTATTTTTTATAAAAGATTTAAAAAAGAAAATTTATAATAGAAAACAAAGTTATTTGTGCAGAAAATATTAACTCAAAATATTGTGAAAAAATAAGTTTTTTTCTTTCTTAGAACCATAACTGAACAAAATTTAAAGTCTTTAGAATAACTGTTATCATATATATATATATATATATATATACTTTTCATTTTTGGGAGAAAGTATATTAAAATTTCTTAACTGCTATTTATGACTTAATTAATTTTCATTTCGATCCTACTGTAAACGGACTATCCGTCGATTAAATTTAACTATTGTATTCACAAGACTTTACAGCCTAATTCAACCATCACATGACATATAAATAGACAAAATATAATATGTAATATTCCGAGAAGCATAGGGTCATACTTCCTTTGTTGTTGTACAAATGTTTCTCCAGATATGCATAGAACAATAGCAAAACAAAATTCTGCATATCGATATTAAGGGGACTTAAAGCAAATTAAAATCAAACACTCAAATTCTTAACAATGCCTCCAATATGATTCGTAATCCTATAATTATAAATTACTTACAGAAAAATCAATATAATGTATAAATCTAAATGAAAGTTTACAGTTATAATTACACTTGCAACAGTAAAAGCAAATACACAGGTTGGCGCGAAATAACGTGGCCAAAATGAAAGGGCAAATCAGGTATACAAAAAGAAAAAATCACATGGAATTCTGAGGTCGCAAACGCCATCCCGGGTTGCTAGAAAGTGTTTCTAGAAAAACACAAGTTGAGCAAATTGAGACCTTTATTCGAGCCGTGAATACTTTTAAAGCAACATGGCTAATTACATGCACCGCGAAATTTGGGAGATGCGTTTGATTTATGAGACTGTAAACTGTAGAGGACGAAACTATTTGCCACTCTGCATCGATGATTGTACGAAACAGCTCTTGGGACATGCACAAGCTGGATGCCGTTTGTCGACGAACAACTTGGACAATTTCTACAGAAGAAAGCATCCTCCGAGAAGGGGAACGTAACCATTCCTCAATCTATTGTCTGGCGCATTGTATATGACAAAGTCATCCCTTTCATCTACAACGTGTCCAGGCATTGGAACCGGGAAACTACAACAAGCGCATTGAATTTTCACTGTATTTACAAGAAAGCGCTGCAGGCTTAAACTTCTCAGCAAGTGTTCTCATAGAGGGTGTGATGAATGTTCATAATATGCAGATGAAAATCCATATTTTACACGCCTCGTAACGAAAATTTACCCATAACATCAGGATTGACATGGTAGGAGACAGTTTACTCGGACCGTACATTCTGCCTGCAAGACTACATGGTCCCAATTATGTTAAATTCTTACAAGAGGTTTTGCCAGGAATGCTGTTTCTGTGTCTATTCGTCGCCACATACGATTTCAGCATGACAGAACTCTCGCACATTCAGTAGACAAATCGGAACACATTTGCAAGCCATCTTTTCCGGAAGTTGAATTGGTCGAGATGAACCAATCACATGGCCGTCGCGATCTCCTGATTTGTCTCCTAGGTTCATCAGGTGTGTTATCCTATGGAATTTTTTAAAAGGACTTATTTACGAAATACCTGTTTCATCACAGGAAGACGATAAAAAGAATTGCCGTGGAAGCAAGATGTATTTAAAATACGCCTGGTATTTTTGAGAAGGTACACCATTCTGTGCAGCTTCGTTGTAATGTGTGTCTCAAGCGTCGGAAAAAAACTCTTATCTCCTGTAGCAGATACTTAATGTGTAACGTGTGGAATATTTACTTATTCTCTTCGTGCCTAGTAGCGTAAGTGATATATAATGTGACATTTTAGGCTATCATCCTCAGCAGATCTTGCCTCTGAGCAGCACGTCCCCCCTCCTCCCACCCTCGGTTCCTCTTATTTTTTACCATTCACCTCCAAGTTAACATGTGTGCTCCTCTTTTCTTTTTACGTCTGGCCTCTGGTACCACAAACTTCAGATTTGAATCCTGGCGGTGGTTTGGATGTTTGCTAGTGGTTTGGAATCCACGTTAAATTGTAGGTCCCAGTCTAATTAGCCTAAAGTGTCCACAAAATGACCGTAGAACGACAAAGCAGACTTTTTTTTTTAAACCTTCCTGCGCCCGTGTTAACGCTACTGCTGGAATTTTAGGATTTGGGGCTGAAGGCATTATTAGTATATGGCCAGCAAGCTTCCATCTTCTTCTTTTGATGTTATTAGTGAGCGGATCATGCTTTGTCTTATAAAGATCCAAGTTTATTTATTTATTTTGATCTAATATATTTTTTAAATTCTTCTATTTTGCTAATTGTCGAACGGCTAGCACCTTTGAAATATTAGGTACAACAATGCCAGGAATCCATATATAGTATAGAAACTTCAAGTGAAAATATTATACAATGTTAAGTGTTGTCATTGACGCTTGAATTGATTATTCTTTCTCCAATGTGTATAAGCCCTTTTCTCTCTCTCAAGAAAACAATTGAGAGAAAATAATTTACTTTTATTTTTTACTTATATTCTCACCCTATGCTAAGGCAGTAAATTTTTCCAAATACTCACTCTGGACAAATTTTTAAGGAAAATATTCCGAATAGTTCAATTCTTGAGACTTCAAATACCCACTTTTCTTGTCTTTTAGATTTCTAGTTATAGAAAAACTTAATAAACTCTGGGGGTCACTCTGAAATTTTTGAGATACGGCTAAATGGTGCAAGTTTAACTTATTACATTTTAAGAGTGTTCAAAGTAGTCCCCTTTAACATCAATGCACTTTTGCTGACGAATTTTCCAAAGATAAAATGCGTCACGCCATCCATTTCTTGGAATTGAAGAAAAATATGCTTTTATAGCCTCGTCAATCTCATCTTCGGAATGAAAACGGCGACTAAGTAAATTTTCCTTGAGATTAAAAAAAAGCCGAAAGTCACACATAGCAAGATCAGGGGAATAGGGTGGGTGTTTTACCACTCTGATGTGTTTTTGTTTAAGAAATTCGACTGTTGATCTTGCCGTCTGAGAAGATGCTTTATCATGGTGAAGCATGAGTCCCCTTACATTCCCTTCTTGAAGAATTTCTGGAAGACATTTTGTGGTGTACCAGTTAGCTATGACTGTCTTCTGTCCCTCCAGCTTGATGGCTTTGTCCAGTCCCGTACTTCTGAAGAAAACGGCATACATTACTTTTTTCCTTGCTCGTTGTCTTTTCACCATTGTTGGTTTGGGGTCATCTTCAAAGACCCATACTTTACTTTTTTGTCGTGTTGGAATGTCAAAAAACGGTATGTAAGTTTTATCACCAGTTCTGATTTTAGAAATAAGGCTGTGTCAACCATCGTTAAGTAACTTTATGGTTTCTTTGTAGATTCTGACACGCTCCGTTTTTAGGTGTTCTGTTAAATTATGGGGGACCCAACGACAAACTAATTTTTTCATTTGTAGTTCTTCATGAATAATTCTGTGTATAGCTGCGGATCCAATGTTAAGTTTCTTCTGTATCATTTGGTAAGCGCAGCGATTATCATCGACTAACATTTTTCGTATGGTCGGCACATTTTCTGGAACTACAGCTGATGAAGGTCTTCCTGTGTATTCTTGAGCCAGCAGAGAACTTCAACCTCTACGAAGTTCTGTAAACCATCTAAATACAGTAGCACTAGATGAATCTTCGTCTCCTTATGCTAGTTGTAGACGTTGAAGGCATTCTTGATTTAAACCCACTTTGAAATCATAGCACGCTAATGCTCTCGCGTCAATTTCATTTTCCTTTCTTACAAAATCCATTCTACGACAGCTAAATTGCAATTGTTGCCACAAATTATGGTCTGTGGCCATATAAAAGTTCAAATTTAAAAATTTAGCGAATATTTTTTTTTCCCTGCGTTTGTCGTCTGCCACTGTCACAAAAATTTCAGAGTTTCCCTCGTATAAGAATAAGTTTAGAAAAAAGTTTGGTAGTTTTAAGAAGCTCATTATGAAGTAAAATATTTTCATTGATTTCACAAAATACATAATTTTTTTTTCTATATGGGATCCTTTTTTTTCCCCCCTTCAGGAATTCTCAGAGTTCAGGACCTCACCTTCATCTTCACCAAGTCTCTTCTAAAAGACCTTCTGCACTAACACCTCTATTTACAAGATCTACTGTATTTAATTTTAAAAGTATGTGTGTCCAAGCTTCAGAATTTCTAAGAACCATCTTTCACACGATTAGAAACAAGTTGCTTCCACTTATGATGGGTTTTTTTTTTATCTCCGAACAATATGATCTGGGAATCTGTCCAGGAACGAACTGTGGATGATCATTGGCATTTTATAATTAGTTCTAGACAATTGTGATAAATATAGAACCACTTAAATTTCTTTCTAAAGGTTTCTTTAAATAGATGTAAAGGTTATTTTTATATCAATCAAATTTATACAGAAAATGGATATTTTCCAACTTATCAGAATAGATTTTTTTTAACAAAAATATGAATTGAGAATGTAGAGATAGGAGGTCTAGAGTGCGTGATGCTTCATTGATCTAACTTTACAAGTTTAAGAATTAAACATAATATTGATGAACAAATTACTCCAAAACAGTTAACTCTTAATATTAAATATAAAAACTATAAGTTTGTGCATATTTAAAGAAATGGTTTTCTAGTACACGTGATTATTTTCAATTAATGTCTTTATATCTCCTTAGTTATCCCGGAAAAACACATCCTGAAGTTTAGCCACATTAATCTAGTATTCTATTTTACCATACATTTAAACTCAATATGTTTAGTAATATCAAAAAAGATCGATGAAACAAAATTTTGTATATTTATCAAAAATTATTAAGGAAAAACAATTTGCCGTTGGATATTAAAGGAAAGATAATTAAAGAGGAATGGGACTGAATCTCTTGGAGGAGGATACTAAATTTTAATAATACTACTGCCCAAAATTATTGTTGAAATCCATAATTTGGTGATGGAGATAAAATGACTTATACATATAAAAACTGCTAATGTTGTGGGCATATTTAATATATAATATTTGGTATCATTTTAATATGAGAAAGTTTTCTGCAAAATAGATGTCACGTATTACTCATTGTTGATCATAGATAAAATTGTGATGTGTTCCAAGGGCATTTCATTTGCATCATTTTTGACTGAATCATCGAAATTATATCATTATACAATTTAGACTAAGTAATGATTCGAATCATTGAACTGCAGTCGGAGAAGTTCTTTAACCATCATTGTTGAATAAAGATGTCGAGTGCCTGAACGCGAAGCGTTCATCTACTCAATGGTATGTGAAGGCAGTAGGAAAGAAAAGTCATGATAAATAGATAATAGTAATCATATGATTTGAGAGAAAAAAAAAAAGAAGAAAGCAAGGAAAATGTAAATCATCGGTGATGGAAACGTAACAAGAAATTTATGATCAGTAAATATGCGTTGAAGTAAAATATCTAAAAAGCGATAAGTGAGCAGGAAATTATGGTGGTTTGAGGCTTCGATTCCATTTAGAAGTAGAGAAAGGATACTTGTATTTTCCATTCAATTGCGTAAATATAGTTTGTGCCTTGATGAGAGGGTTTTCGTGAGTAGCAATGGTATTGAAGAAATTTCTAGAAAGTTTAGTAATATAGTTGTCAATAGAATCAATTTTTAAATCTTGATGAATTGTAGAGTTGCGGACAAACCAGGGTGCACCAGTGATAATACGAAGAAGTTTGTTTTGAATAATTTGTACAGATTTCTTGTTAGATTGTGCAGCTAGACCCCAGATTGGGGCAGCATAGGTAAGGATAGGCCTAAGAACTTGTTTGTAGAGAAGAAGTTTGTTTGACAAAGTTAATTTAGAAAATTTATTAATGAGTGGTA
>BPLQ01010553.1:1678-26249 GCA_021605075.1 Caerostris darwini | reverse complement strand
TAAAACTAATTATGTAAGAAAAATTAATTTTACATTGAATAATTGAAGTACTGAAAATTTGAGAACTTCAGTAGAATATAAAACATTTTCTTGGGATTTTCCCTATTTGATTATTTTATCCCTTATTGAAGTGCAATTACAATTTTTATTTCACAATTACTGACAAATAATTAAGATGTTATATTTAAGTTGATTATTAAGTCCCGATTAATTGTTGATTAAGATTGAGTGTCGTGTGTTGATTGTTGTAAGTTTATTATTGAAATTGATAGTTTAAGTTGATTATTAATTTGTTTTCAATAGCTCAATTAAATTAATTTTTCATTGAATAATTTAACTATTGAAAACTTGAGAACTTTAGTAGAATATAAAATATTTTCATGAAATTTTGCTATTCAATTCATTTGTTCAAGTGTAATTACAATTTTTATTTCACAATTACTGACAAATGGTTAAGATGTGCTGATTACTAAGTTCTATCATTTTCTTAGAAAATTAATTTGTTTTCCTTTTTTATTCAGACAGTTCCCTGACGGAAAGTAAGCAAGTCAATAACATTGAAAAAGAGGAAAAGCGCACAAATTCAAATAAAAAGTAATAAACTTCCTATAATTAAAAAAATACTGAGAAATCAAAAATTATTTTTATTATTATATTTGATCTATTGTTTTTAACATTAAATATTTTGACAGTCATTGTATGTAGATACTTGATACGAAATTGTGGTTATCGACGGAAATCATTTTTTTTTTTAAATTCTGCCCTTAATCAAGGACGAAATGTTTTTTATATGTTACAAGGAAAGAAAAAGTATGCTGATTTTAGATAAACTTAATTGTGGTAATTTTGTGTTAGACAGAATATTTCAGAACATATCCTCCTACAATTCTATGCGTCTTATTCAAAATTAATTGTGTTTCTTTAATTTTTAAAGTTTCAACATTTACAGGACTTATTATCTATTCTTTTAGGCCTATTCATTTCAAACACTTATCAGCTTTATTATTTCTAGAATAGTTATTTTTTGTCACCTTCAATCAAGTGTGATGGAGGAAAAAGAACTAACTTGTTACCCTAACTTGTTTCAATTACAATCAGCTATCATTGTGGTATTATGAATTACCTTCTCAATCAGCTACCATACAAACACATCATAATTTAATTTTGGTATTTGTGATTCTTATCAGTTTCCTTTAAAACGTTTCATAAAATATTATCAGCCAAAACAAAAACAAGTACAATTTATCTGGAAGGAAAGGAAATTTACATGAATGGAATTATTTAATTTTTAAAAGAAGATATAAGCAAATAACAAAGATTTTGTATAATTAAGAACACAATGATTATATATATAATGAAGCAAATTACACTTATTACCATAGCAATTAGTGTACCAAGAAAGAATTGATGGAATGGCCAGAATCGATTGAAGTTTTATATATGTCTGTAGGATTGACATAGGATAATTTTGAAATGAAAGTAAAGGGATAATTCTTAGCAGGAAAACTCATCAAAAAAAGGGGCCTAGTATCTTATTAATGGTCAATTAGCCATCCCCCTCTGTTTGGATGGTGGCCTGATAGCTAATTGGCTAGTACTCTGGCCTTTGGTATCACAGGCTTCAGCTTCGAATGCTGGCGGTGGCATGAATATTCGTTAGTGGTTCGAAATCAACGTTAAGCTGTAGTTCCCGGTCTAATTAGCTTAAATATGCAAAAATTGACCGTACAGCGACAAAACAAATCAAACCAATCTGTTTGGATGTGTGATGCGATACGGGATTCGATATAAACAAATTTTTTTTGCTGTCCTAAGACATTTTATTCAATCGAACTTCAACACTGGCCTACTTCTTCCATTCAGGTCATCCTGCAAATTTTCATTGGTGACAAATCTGTGGTTCAAGTGGAATAAAGTATTATATTGATAAGGAGGGGGCAGTTCTGTGATAACTGTGTGGTAGAGAGTTATTCTAATACAAAATGTCTTTTCTGAGTCTTGCTGTTAAGGGCAACACAAATGGCTGAAGGATGTCAGGAATTTACCTTTTAGCTGTCATAGGGCCGAGGATAATTACTAGAGGTTTGGTTTGGCTTGTTTCTGTACGATCAGTTTGTGTCCACGAGGACTAAATAGATGAGGAGATACAGTTTAAAGTGGATTCCGAACCACTCACAAACATCCATGCTATTGCCAGGATTCGAATCTGAAGCCTGTTGTACCAAAGACCACAACGATAGCCATTCGGCTACCAAGTCGCTAATTTCTAGAGGAGATAGAGTGTTGAATGGAATGACACCTAGAGCCGTTACACTTACGTTGGAGCTCCAAGCACGTGAATTGTTGTCAAAGAGAATATAATTTTCTGTAGTTTAAAATTAAAAAAAATAAATTAAATAACACCATTTCCCTGTTTTCAACAGACATTTTGACAGTGTAATAGGATGAATAAGGATTTATTGATGTTCATTCCTACATGATCTTTTATATAACTAACTACTGAATCTTAACTAATGTAGAAAGAACTTGCCACTGCTAAAGAATAGGTGCAATATAGTTTCAAAGACTTTTAAATTGAAAATGCATTAAAATAATTAAGGAAAATACAAAATTGTTTCAATATAATACACAGATAAAGTTTTTAAGGAAAAAATGTTCAAGAAATAGAAATTTAATTAATTATATATAAAAAATAGTCAATTATCAAAATCACAATCTTAATAGTTATAGCAAATTGTAGATTTTTAATAATAACAGCAAATTACTGTAAATCCTCAATAGTTAAAGGCTAATACAGATAACAATTAATTACTTATAGCTATAACAAATTATTGTTAATCCATGATACTTGGAATAAATTATAAATAAGTTTTAATAATTACAGCAAATGACCAAACAATCGGGAAACTTCAATGAAGAAGAAATGGTTTTCTGATTTTTAGTTTGTTTAATACGAGGAACAAATAAAACTTCATTGTCCTTCAAGTCATGATTTTCCTTTGTGTTTATGCAATTTAATAATCTAAAAATATTCACTGAAATTCCTTATTTTAAATTTTTACAATACATTGTTATTTTGATGCATGTGTATTAACTGGCGTTTTCCTTTTCTATTTATATTCTCTGAAAAAGTAAACGTTTTTAATCAAATTATTTTGTAATAATCACATTATAAACTGAGAAATTTGAATTGTAATAATTTTTTATTAAAAGTTAACTTCAAAATATCTTAACATTAATGCAAGTAATATATAAAAAAAAAAAAATTAAAGTCAATTCCTACTTTTTTTTCACTATATTGCAGAAAGTCCTTTATAAATAATTTTCATTCATTTTTTTAAGCTTATCTGGCGCCATCTATTGGTAGATATATACAAATTAAATCTAAAAAAATTTTTAATTAATTAATTAAATTTAATTACTGAATTAATATTTGAGAAAACTGTATTGACATCCAGTGTCATCCACTACAAGTTCAAAAAAATGTATTTGAACTTGAGTGGACGAATAAAAAGTATTTTTTTAACGATTGAAAATTTGAGCAAGATATATATAGGGAGAGTGTAAGCTAATAGAAGGAATTGAAAAATTAAATTGAATAGGTGAAACATCTAGACGAAAGCCTTTTAGCCTTTTAATATAACTAAAAGGCTAAAAGGTATAAAAGACTTTAGTCTATATGTTTCACTTTAATTTTGTGATTTCCTTTTTTACTGTCATAATAAAAATAATTTAGATTATATTATTACATTACATCGCAGTCTACAAATAATTTAGTTTTTATATGTAAGATTTAACGAAGTATTTTAGGTAAATGCTATAAAAAAAAGAGTTAATTTGTATTCTTATAAGATTTTGATGTATATAAAATTTAAGGGAAAAAATAATAATTTCAGATTCAAATATAAATAATTTCAAAATAATAATTTCTATAGCAACTTTGTGTAATTTTTTTAGAATTAATTTCTGCATATTAAATTCGAACTTCAGCCGAATTTAAGTTTATAGTTGTAAATCTGATCAAAATTTAGTTTTTTTAAATGAATCTAAAATAAATGATTCTGATATGAATATTTTAATCATAAAATACTCTATCATTTTAAAAGCTACGTAGAATTACAGGCACTTTATTTTTGTTTAATATCAAATTAAAAAAATTATCATTAACTTTTTTTTTATTTATTGTCGAATTAAAAATAGATGGAAAACAATACAAATAGCAAAAAATATAAATAAATTTTATGCCTTTATGCCTTTAGCCAAGTCTCCCTAAGCCTTTTATATGGTTTTCATGAGTGTATTCATAGAGACATAAGAATATTTTATATTTGAACTAACTGTTAATTCAATTCCTTCTATTAGCTCACACTCTCCCTATCTATATCTTGTTCAAATTTTCAATCGTTCATAAAATACTTTTTATTCATCCACTCAAATTCAAATACATTTTTTGAAACTTGTATGGGATGACACTTGATGTTAATACAGTTTTTTCAAATATTAATTCAGTAATTAAATTTAATTAATTAATTTTAGTTTTCTGTAGATTTAAGTTGCATGTATCTACCAATAGATGGCACCAGATAAACTTTAAAAAAATGAATGAAAATTATTTATAAAGGATATTCTGTAATATAGTGTGAAAAAAGTAGGTATTGACTTAAAATTTTTTTTATATATTACTTGTTTTTTTTATACTCACATATCTTCTAATATTATTGTAATTACTTCTATATTTTCAAATCATAATTTTTTAATTTTTTTTATTTTTATTGCAGGCAAGATGACCCTAAAACTGAAGAAGTAAGATTAGTATTACTTCTCAGTGTTTGTTACGCAGCTAATATTGGTGGTCTTGGAACATTGATAGGAACTGGACCTAATTTAGTTTTTAAGGGAATGCTGGCAGAGTACGTTTTCTTATTTCCTTTTTTTACTGTAACTTGACTGTAATTTTCTAATTATTATTCGAAATTATGCTATTATACTATTATTCCCCTACAACTATTATTATTAAGATCAGTAGTTGAAAATCCCATCTTCCTATCTTGTGGTAGATTGTAAAATATCAAGTAGATTAAATTAGAATGCTTCATGTGTATATTTCTATATTCAAAATAAATTTTTATCAATGTAAGAATCTTTTGAAGATTCTGGTAGTTTGACTTGAAGACATTAATCGCTAGAACTTCTAAATAGTTTAGTTTAGTTTGTCAATCATCTTGTGCACGAGGGGTAAACAGACCGGGACCTACAGTTTAAAGGGGATTCCGAACCACTAACAAACATCCATGCCACCGCCAGGATTTGAAGAAGTGCTAAAATATAGAAGATTCAGTGCTATCTGAGGTTCATAGAACATGCAACATTACACCCATATTGTGTCACCACTATTTGAAGCATACACCATAGGGAGTGACCTCGTGTGTTTATGCCCACCTCCTTTCTTAATCAAGTTTAATGGAAGGACATATAAATTTATCGGATCTCTTCCTAGCACATATGCGATAAATTTATAGGCCAGAAAGCCCTTGCATTGAACTTGATTAAGACAGGAGGTGGGCACAAACCTGAATCTTTTACTCAGTTTCGTTTGCGGGTTTTTTTTAAAAATTGAGCTCTCTCAGCTACAAAACCTAAATATTTACCCATATACGTAAACAACTGATGTTTTTTTAAAAAAGAATCTCGCGTAACGGTAATTAATTCTGAATAGTAAGTGATAAAAATAATTCATAATTTTTTTGTTTATTTTTTTTTTCAAAATGTGCATTTCAAATTTTTACCATCATAAAATCAAATATTGATTAAAAAAATATTAAGTAATGAATTTAATTCCGGCATTTTCTATACCCCCTCCCCATTAAAAAGGCATTTATTTCATTTAAAAAGTGTTTCATATATCAATCAAACTATTAAACTATTGCCTACCCCTAGACAATACTTTTTCTCATTTCTCTAGAAAAAAACGAATTCCACATCAAAAGAACGATTTGTATTTTAAGGGTATTCACAAATTAAGCCAGTTTTCGATTTCCTTAAAAAAACGAAAGAGGAGGCCGTGGAGAAAGAGAAAGAACAGGGAGAAAAGAGGAAAAAAAGTGGAGAAAGAACAGGTCATGCGCAGGGTCGGATTTAGATGAAAAGGGGCCCTAGGCTATTCCACTTATGAGGCCCTTTCACCTCCCATTTTTAAGTTTGTAAATTACTTATTATGTTTGTTTATTATTCATATGTGTAGAATTTCTCCTTATTTTCGATTCAGTGTTTTAGTGTTTACTGTTTTTAGAATAGTGAATTCTAATTTTGATAACAATTTGAATGTAGGTCCCTCTTGATCTTGAGGCCCTAGGCTGAAACCTAGTTATCCTATAAGAAAATCCGGCCCTGGACATGCGTTATCGATATATATGCATATATATATATATATATATAACAGTTATTCTCTTTCTTGTCAGTTTTCCCGTTAAAAATCAGCTTTCATTATAAACAACTAACCTTCCTCGCTACTTTTTTTATTCAAGTGACAAACAGCGATAATCATCCAAAGAATGTTTCCGAGAAACTAGGAGAGGTAACTTGTATGGTTGTCAAATAGAAGCATGAGCGTTAATGTGATTTTCATTGTTGAAACCGTTTCCATTGGAGACTTCGCTGTCTGTACGTAGTACTTTGTGGAGTGGATCATCTAACATTAATTGAAGAAGAACTAGCAGTAGACTAGAAGAACAAGTAGTTTTATCCACTTATTGTGGATTGAGGATTAAACATAAGTAATAGTCTCTTGAATCCTTCTTTAAAAGAAGAATGTGGGCCAATACCTAAAAAAGCTTTGAAAATTGTAGCAAAATTTTCAACTCATATTTATGTGAATTAGGATATTCTATCCTCACCATAATGAAGTATAAAAGGAGTGGAAATCTTCAATGTATTAAGGAAATTAGAGTTTTCTTTTCAAATAAATGGCCAAACCTTCAAGATATCGCTAGGACACTTCACACTGATGTTTCTTATAAACACAAGAATAAATAAACTTAAGGTGCGTTTCATTTTATCTTTTTTATCTCATCCTTTTTTTTCTATAATATTTGGCTTAATTAATATAACATATTTCTCAGATGTTTGCATATAGTGCACATACATTTATTTGAAGGATTTTAAATGCGCACCGACTTCAAAAAGTTAAAAAAAAGGTCTAGATGCTGCTGCGATTGAGTTAGGACTTTCTATCGAAACGTTTCCAAATGTAGATAGTATCTCAGCATTTTTAGGTAGCTTGTAGGTTCGTAGTATAGTATCTCAGCATTATCAGGTAGGCTTGTAGTATAGTATCTGAGCATTGTCAGGTAGGCTCGTAGCAGAATTGTCAGGTAGGCTTCTAGTATAATATCTCAGCATTGCCAGGATGATATAGTGCTTTGTCTTCTCTTTCCTCATGTTCTGGCCGTTTTTATTTCGCTGACTCAAACGTTCATCAATAATATTTCACCAGGTTTTAACATCTCACGTTTTTTTTCGGATGACCAGGATACTCATACTGTTATCAAAATTAACTTGTTTGAATCGTTTAAACCATTTTGGCAAGTATTTTTAGCTATTGATTGATCTCCATAAATTTTCACTAGAAGTTGCACATATTTAAAAAAAATATAGATGAATCGAACTTACCGCTAATGTTCTTTCTATACAACATTCGATATACTGAAAGCTAAAAAACACTATGTAGCAAAACTTCAAATCTGAAAACATAAAGTTCTTAATTGAACAACTTGAAAGCTAAAAGCATAAAGTTCTTAATAGCACAACTTCAAAGCTAAAGCTTGTAGTACAACTACAAAGCTAAAGCTTGTAACACAACTTCAAAGCTGAAACATAATGTTCTTTCTGTACAATATAAACAATTGAAAGCTAAAAACACTATGTAAATAATTCACACTTCAACGAAAGGACATATACTAAACATGAAAAACATATGAAAACTAATTAACATGAAGCAGTTATCAGTTTAATTCATCTACTAATAATAATATTAGCTACACCATCTGTTAAATCCTCACGAATTAAGTTTTATACTTATTATTTTTTTTTGTTAAAAGGGAAAAATATAGGCTTGCAATAAATGTCTTCTGCAATACAAAATTTAATAATCATAAGAATATATAAATCAAAATAATCAATTATACATGAAATTTCGTAAAAAATACTCCTTTCCTCAATTGTATATATTATGTGTGATTAACTGTAATCATATATAATATGTATGTTTAACTAAATGAAGTTTTTTTTAAAGTTAATAATATTCTATAAAAAATATTTGAAAATTTAAAAAGTTAACTTTGTATTTCAGACTTCATCCGGCAAGTACAGAAGTTACTTTTACTACCTGGATGATGTACAACACACCCGGAATGGTTTTGTGTGTCTTAATCGCCTGGTTCTATCTTTGGATGTTGTATGTTCGTGGCCAGTACGTAATCAATTATCTGTTTACTAGCAGATAATACAGCATTACTTCTCTTTAATAAATATCGGTATACGTTTTTTCTGGACGTATTTTGTTAAATAAAAATGAAACATAAGTCGACATACACAAGATACCCCAGCACCAGTTTTACAAACTTATAGAAGGGTAGGCTACATCTAGAGGACAGGGAATTACATAGCTGGTCTAGACGTGGGAGATGATGTTGGATGGTAAATTATGTCTCTTTTCACACACAGTTGTAGCGATAGTATGATGGGTAATTATACGAATGTGGAGTGAGATGGGGGAAATAGTTAACTTTAGTTAATAACATTAATCTAACGTAAATTAAATCTCTAATTTATATATATCTAACGTTAACTCTAATATAAATTAACTGTTAATTTTAATGACCCTTAATTTTTCTATCTGTAGATTAGTTTACTAACATAAATACAATTAATTGATCGTAATTTTCCATTGGAACATAAAATATGTTTGTTGAGAGATCTACCAGGACGAATTTGTTGAATGCTTTAGTTTTATTTTCAATGTATAGCTACTGTACATAACGTATTTTATGTGCATGAAATTTAAATTTCTTATTCAGTTAGTATGCCTAATATAATTAATATAAAATATATAACAACGTTAATATATATATCACAATTATATTAACATATATATATCACAAGCTAATATCAAACTTTCCCTTTCGAGAGCTGTAAATTTAATGGGTGCTAAAATCAATTGCTAATATTAGCTCTATCCTTTTCAAATTCAATCGCGCTAAAATAAGCGCTACTTCTAACGTCACCTAGAATCGTTAAAATTAACAGTTAATTCTTCCTTTCGTCAACTGTAATTGACAGCAATTAAATTAAAAATTACGTTATGTAGTTAAAATAACGTAATGCGACTTAACATAGTAATGTGTCACCGTCTACATATTTAACTTCGACTGTTAAAACAACGTATTTAAGCCATAAACGTAGTTAAGTTAATAATTTCGTTAATATTGGTGCAAATCTAATATGGAGTTCACTAATATGCATTTAGCATATGGGGATACGAAGTGTAATGAAAGGGCACAACGATGCTTGTAGGAGCAATGTGTCGATGATGAGTTCTCTTTACCATAAACGCTTTTCACTTTTTCACCTATTTCTACCGAAATGTTCGTAATCTCTTAGAGGTCCCATTCGGCATATCAAAACATTGCTGAACACTCCATTGACACTGCTGAGGACACTAGCTGTGACACACTTGTCATACGAAGACAGTACAGCAGATAAATTCTAGCGAATGGCCATTATTAAGCACTGGGAAGCATACATTTCATGGGCAACACTCAATGTATTGAAAGAGAAGTAAAACTAACAGCAGAAGCCTATTTGGCTGCCATTGTGGATTTCAATTATGATGGATAAATCAAATTCAGAATGGAGTAAAGGCGTATTATGCCATCCTTTGAAATCAAAAACCAGTATGTGATAAATATCGAAAAAAATTGAATGAAATGCGAATAATGCATATTTACATTGCTATTGCGGAAATCGAAACGTTCCGTTCGGCATATCAAAACATTGATGGACTAGTCAGTGTAAATTTTTAGATAAATTTATTAGATAAATTTGAAAAAAAAAATGGATAAAGCGGCAGATCAAATAGACCATAATATTTTAACAGCTGAACGATGATTAATAAGTAGTATCATCGTATCACATCTAGTAGATTCAGACAGTAGATTTTAACACTGGTTTAACCATTCTACAATTTGCTGTATGAATAATAAGATTTATTGTTTAACGTTCAAATATTTGTTAAATAAATATTTAAAGCTTCTAACATATTTTTAAGCAAAAGGTTTTTCATTTCTTGATAAATTTCGACCCCTAAGTTTTCTACAAATTTTTCTAATTTCGTATATTTAGACCCTAAAGGGGAACCAGAAGATATTTATTGATTAATCTAAAAATTTATACCTATGTTTATGAAACTATTCCACAATTTTTTTACGCTAACGTAGAATGAATTTCGAAAATTGGATATCTTTTCATTTTTGATATTTTTGAGTCAGAAAAGAAATTTCTTTGTATTGCTGTGAGCTTACGAGTTATCTAGATGTACCTTATTCCTCTTTAATGCTTGTAAAATAGATGCTGAAAAACCCTGTATAAATATAATAAATAACTAAAAAAGAAAACTGAATGAAAATTATGAGTAACTGAAAAACAACTGCATTTATTTTATACAAATATTGTATTTGATCTTCTTTTTATTACAAATTTTATTTATGTAACAATTTTAATTAAATTTATATAAGATAATATATAATATATTATTATATATTATCTCTTTATTTAAGCATATATTATTTCATTTAATTTTTTATAAAATTCTCTATTTTATATAAAAATGTTCAGAGTCTAAGTCTCTTCCCTGGGCCAGTTTATTTGCTGAAAACTCAAACCTTAAAATCAGCAAGGGTAAAATCTGATCTAACCGAAAATCTAATTTTACCGAATCTGAAGTCCAATTCCAAATGAATGCGTCCCTTATAGGTTGATTGGTTTCTGTGACATTTCCTGATATACAATAATGAATATTTTTAGTACCTTTCAAAAATAACTCATACATTTTATTAGTCAATTAGATTAATAATGAGCATAACAAATGAGATGATTCATTTAATTTCTGAAAAGAATTCGCGCCATTAATTGGGAGGAAATACTTTGCATTCATAAAATAATTTAATATAATTGGTCATAAATACTTGATTTTCATCAGCATTAGCAGTGCAATTTGTTCATATAAGATTGCTAAGTCAGCATTGTTATCTGAATCTTACTTTCTTAAATTATCTTTCGCGATTATATAATCTTACTTTCTTTTTTTAAAAGGAGTTCATATTTTTGATAATATTTTCCTGAGTATTTTAAAGATAATGCAAAAATCTTTTGATGTTTACAGTGAAATATGAATGAATAAAAAAATGAAAGGAACAAAATAAATAAGTTAAAAACCTTGATTTTCATCGTATTTCAGTAGAACGAAATGTCCAAAATACACATTATTTCCAATAGTCACAACTTAAAGTAAATTTCAAAAACTTTTACGTAAAGACTTTTCCTCAAAAATTTCACACATAAAATAAATTAATATGCTAATTAAGATTTAAAAAACCTATAGTTAATGGAATAATGAACGTAAAACAATAAGAGAAAAGTAAAATTAAAAAAAAAAGTTATTATCATGCTGTGTTTTTTTTATACAATTTATTACAGCAACAATAAGATATTCGCTGTCGCGGGCCGGATTGATGACACTGGCGGGCCGGATTTGGCCCGCGGGCCGTAGTTTGGAGACCCCTGCACTAGAGAATAGATTTGATTTTTCGCCGTAACTTCATACGAATACAATAGGGAAAAGTGAAATTAAGAATAATAAGATAGTAGTTAAAAATATAGAAAATGTCAGTGCAAAAAGGAATCAGAAGCAATAAAGCAGAAAAAGGTTTTATTGATTTGCTGAAATTTTTCGGTGGTACAAATGATGTTCGCCCAAGTGGGATATCAAAAATACGTAATTAAAAAAATGTTAAAATTCCAAATCATTCTCTGATGAATCAAAACAATTCCAACTCATTCTCAGATAGATCAAAACAGTTCCAGGTCATTATCTTATGAATTTCTGCTGCGTTATTATATTCTGACTGTAGGAAACGAATAAAAATGCAAACTATACAAATCGCACTCAGCGGGAGAATTAGTCCTGGCAAACCATGTTAGCGAATCTGTAGCTCACCTTCAATTGATGTTTTGGACTTTGCAGTGATAAATATTATGGTAAGGAAGCTGCACAGAAGCTCATTACGCAGATCCGCTTTGTATAAATTGGTTGGTCACGCAGTAGAATTGTCAGAGATTGAAAAAATAATCTTAATATGTCTTATATTATTAAAATATTATATATAATCTTATGTTATTAATATGTGCACCGAAAATATTGCTATTCAGCACAATATGTCTCCAGATGAACAAGCCAAAAAAAAAATCTCTTTCCTTGATGTCATTGAATGGAAGCTTCCTTCTTATCAGTTGAATTCTAAAATCTTTTGTGACATTGAAACGAATTTTTACTATGAGTCTTAAGGACAGGAACCTGTAAGACGACCTGTTTTAGATTGATCTATGTAGCCTCGATGATAGAATACAATATCTAGATCAATGGGAGAATTGTCTACTTTCAAGAATATCTCTGACCATATTAGACTATGAATATGTTGTGCAGTGTTTCTCCTTTGGATAGTGTCTACTATAGTTGAATAATGGAAAACTTTACAAACATTTAGAACTATACTGTACAAAGGGCAGCAAGACCATTGATTATACTCTGTGCCTCCATGTTAATATTTTATCACGTCTTAAGTCTTTCATTTGGTTCTTATCCATCATGTTGCATGTCCGAGTCACTTGGACTGACTTTTCTAAGGAGTTTTTTTTCCTCTGCAACTATAAATTACAGTAGTTATACTTCTTATTTGTGATCATTCTCTTAACTGATAACCATTCACAGAACCTGTTGCTCAAAAATTTGTCTTCGTCTTCTTCTTATCTGAAGTTGGCGGTGGAATTATAACATTTCAGATATCTTTTTTTAAGGTTTCTTTCTTTTTTTTTGTTTTTAAATAAATATCATCGTTATATTTTTATTGGCCTTACTATTTTGTTTTCCATTTAATTTACAAATATTAACTGTTCAAATGTCACGTAGTATATTAGAGTGATACAAAAATATATAATATAATATATAAATATAAATATAATACAAATCTAAATGTACTTACTTTACGATAACTATTAAATATTCATGATCCTCAAATGAATCATCAAAAGACCTCATAAAAGACCTCATAATAAAAAATCAAAAGATCTCATAATCAAAAGACCTCAATCAAAAGACCTCATAATAAAAAATTATGTGTTATTCCTTCTATTATTCTAATGTGAGAAAAATTAACATAGTTTCCATTGAAAAATGTGAAAATTCTAAATAAAATTGTAAAGAAAAAAGTATAAATGTTATTCTAAAAATTTATTTTAATTAATTATTTAATTTAATAACAAATAAAATTATAAAAATATTTATCTTTTCTTTTTCATTTTTTAGGAAAATAAGAGTCAACAATGAATCAAAGGAGAAAATTTTTGCAATAATATCGGAGAGATACGATACATTAGGAAGTATCACGTAAGTAAGTCATACAGAGATTTTTGTATTACTTTTTTCAGTGTATTACGATATTCCAAGGTTAAATTATTTTTTAAAGCAGATAAATTTCTAGGAATAACTTATCTTAGTTTATTTAAAATTGTTTTTAAAATATTTTGTAAGTGATAAGCTTCTTCTGCTTGATAGATTTATGAGAAGCTGTTCGAAAAAATAGGGAAAATATTCTTAAACTAAGCATTGAAAAAAGTAAACATTTGAAATTTTTAATTAATAACTGAATGTTTTTATGAAATCATTTGTTAATCATCCTGATAGTATATAATATATTTAATATGTGACATAAAAATTGATTTGATATATGAAGAAAAACAAGTATCGAATATGATGAAAACGGTATAATGATAATAACAAATAGATTATTAACTGGAGGTTATAACTCAATATTGAATTATGATACCAGGTTTTGTTTTATAATTTAAACAATTTAGTTATTAACAAAACGCAAAATTAATTTACAAATCTCATTTAGTATTAGATTAAGCAGACTTAGATTTATCTAGGTTATATCTTTCATATCTAACTAATTTTTACTTTCATATCTTCTATAATAATTCACAGAAAAATAAATATGAATCTAATCTTGACCATAAATTTGAAAATAAAATAAAATTTAATTAAAACAATTATCTCGTAATTTTAGAACAACAAAGAGGAGAATGATTGTAGCCTTAGGTGCATAGCAAAATTATTAGGCATTAATATAAAAAAAAAACATAAGCAGAAATTATCTGATTCACTTTTGCGCTCGGTTACCACAGAAGTCGAGGTAAATGCTAAACGTATATTAAATTCATGCAGATTCATTAAACATATATTAAATTCCCTCAACAAGTTTTTATTTACTTTTTACTACACTGCCCTCCAAAAGTTAAGGAACAACCGTTTTTTTGCGTCTAATTTGCAAATAAATGAATGTAGAAACACCAAAATTGGATGGCATGTGCACAAAACAGTCATGCGTCTTCTCTTTCGGGCCGAAAGAGCTGTAAAACTGTCTTCTGCACGTGTCGTAGCTCGTGGTCGACTTAGAACAAGTCTTCTGGACACAGAAGCTTCGGTTAGATATTGATTCCAGGGACGGTGGACCACACTGCGAGACACATTAAGACACCTATCAGCATAAGCCTGGGACAATCCCATTTCCATCAATCAGACCGACCGCCACCTTAACGATTCGGGCAAATGGCTTCTCTGAGACATTGCGGGACCCCACTGCCTATTGTCAACGAATCTGCTAACAAAAGTTGTAAATCAACAAAAGTTACACGCGTAATTACGAAAGCCTGATATTTGTATATTTTTCTCTCACTCATATATATCTGATCTTCTCTATAAAAAAAATGTGGTAGCTATTGTTTTTGCATAAATTTCCATAAAGTTTGTTTTTATTAGTTATATAAACTATAAATTTTATTGTTACTGTCCGTTTTTTTATGGTGAGCTTCGAAAAACATGTTGTTCATTAATTTTTGGAGGCCAAAGTATATTACAAAATTTATTTTTTATTATACATAAGAAAATTAAATATCAATGTGTTACTCGTAGTCAAATTACAATCAATACATATAGCCTAAGGATTTAGAAATTTGCATCCATTGTAAATATTTCTTAAAACATTTTCCATTGTTTGGTTATACGTACATGTATCATGATGGATATGAATAAACAATGTTAATTGTGTGAGTGAATATGAATAAACAATGTTAATTGTTGAATATGAATAAACAATGTTAATGTGTCTAATTCATAATGTTTTACAAAGTACGTAATTGGTATTATTTTAAGAATTTCTTTTATTTGATAATTTTTTGATTATTCACTTAATAATTATGTTGAATTTCTTATACGATTTATACAAGAAATTAAAATAACATTAAAACATTTTCCAATGTTTTAGTAGTTACATATAAGTGCATCATGATCAGGGCCGGATTTTCCTATTGGCTAACTAGGCTTCAGCCTAAGATCAAGAAGGGCCTACATTCAAATTGTTAGCAAAATTAGAATTACACTAATTTAATTACATTAATTTTCGTAGTCAAAGATTTTTATTATTTGAATTTTGTTTCTTTGTAAATGTTGTGTGTTATTTTTGATTAGTTATTGTTACAAGTACTATATGGTGCTGAGAATACATGTCCAAATAAGTATTCTCGACTTTTTTTTATTTATTATCCGTGTCACATTTTTTATAAAGATTAGTACTAATAACAACATGTTTCATCCAACATATTGATATATATCACAGTAATGATGTATTTTATTATCTCTCGTGCAATTTACAAACTTAAAAATGGGAGGTGAAAGGGCCTCATAAGTGGAATAGCCTAGGGCCTCCTTTTAACTAAATCCGGCCCTGATCATGATAATATGAATAAATAATTCAGATGCATTTTTATCCAAATTTGTACTTCAGAATGTTTTACAAAGTATGCAATTTTTATTATTTTAAGTAATTATTTCTGATAATTTTTTTGATTATTTATTTAATAATTATTTTGAATTTCTTGTACGATTTGTATCAAAATTTCTTAGGTTAAATAGATATACTTATTTTTCTTAACTTATTGACAGGCCACACGAGACCTCCGTATTGGTATTGTTTTCTATTTTAGTGTGCTTGTTAGTATTCCGTGATCCAAAATTCATGCCAGGCTGGGAAGCTCTTATAGGCTTACCGAAGTAAGATTTTTTAATATATATTTATAATTATTTTAACTGAATCTTTATAATATTTCTTTCTTGTCATTATTTACTAATTTTGAATATTTTATATACGTACTACTCTCAAATAGCTGTGATATTTCTTTAAACTTCAAGCGTAGATTTCATAAAATATTTGACTGTTAAAGAAAAACAAGTAATAAAAATTTTTTTTAAAGTCAATTCCTACTTTTCTTTCACTATATTGCAAAAAGTCCTTTATAAATAAAGTTGAAATTTTCCCCTTACATCTGGCGCCATCTATCATTAGATACATGCAACTTAAATCCAAAAAAACCTAGAATTAATTAATTAAATTTAATTAATGAATTAATATTTGAAAAAACTGTATTAACATCAAGTGTCATCCGCTACAAGCTCAAAAAAAGTATTTGAACTTGAGTGAATGAATAAAAAGTATTTTATGAACGATTGAATATTTGAACAAGACATACATAGGAAGAGTGTGAACTAATAGTAGGGATTGAAATAATACATTGTTATTACTCCGTTTTCTGATAAAAAACTGTTGTCGTTTTTATGGGATTTATTAGATATTTTATAATGAATACATAATACTTGCATACTTATGCAGAAATAAAAATTTTTTAACACAAATTGTTATTGAATAGAAATTGAAAATTGTAAATTCAGTTTTGTTATTGTGCTTCTTTAATAACAATAGCAATAATAATTCAAAATTGTATGAAATCTGGTAGAAGTATTGCAATCATTAAAACTTTTTTTTATTTAAATAACAAAGTAACTTACATGTACAATTATTCTAACCATATAAATAGATAAATTACTAGAGAAAACCCGGCAGTCGTTATCCTGCCCTGAAAATAAAAAAATAATCCTGGAATCTGATTGCAGCGCCACCTACAGGATCCAATTGTTAGTCTAAACCATCCAGGGACCCACTGAAACACACACAAAAAATTTCATCAAAATTGGTCCAGCCGTTTAGGAGGAGTTCAGTGACAAACACACGTACAGAAGAATTATATATATATATATGTTGTTGTTGTTTCTTATCCCACTTGGCTGGCCAAGCCCACGAGCCCATACGGCTCATGATTGAAGGGGAAGGAAGCAGCTTCTGTTGTGATGGAGCACCCGTAGGTAGAAGCCATATATATATATATATAGTTGATATTGCAAATAAGGAAATTATACATTTGGTAAAACGATATATTTGAAACACATTTGGATAATGTTATAATATAATATATATCTTCGGTATTTCTTATGAGTAAAATTATTTATTTCTTATGAGTAAATCATTTTTCAAAAAAACTTTGCACGTGACTTGTTATTCTCTTCATCAGGAATAATGACAGAAATCGCTTAAAGGTGAATTATTAATTCAATGGTGTATGAAATTTTGATTTCAAACTTGCAAAGATAAGTCCTTTTTCTATTTTAATTTTATAGTGATCCCCGATTGTTTTTACTTTTTCTTTTCAGGAAAATCGGCGATTCTGCTCCAGCCATGGCTGTTGCCTTCCTTTTATTTTTCTTACCATCCAACCTTCGAGATCTGAACAGTCCACCCATTTTGAAGTGGAAATCAGTTCAAGCAAAATTGCCGTGGGGTATTATTATATTATTTGGAGGTGGATTTGGCTTAGCGCATGGGGCTAAGGTAATTAGTGTCCAAATAATTTTAGTTAACAAAGAATAACCAAGCCGTTAGATTCTCAGGCTACTGAAATGCTAAATTAAATTTTTCATTAAAACATCGTATATGAATATTTCATTTACAACATCGAATATGAATATTTCCTTTACAACTTCGAATATGAATAGTTCATTTACAACATCGAATATGAATAGTTCATTTACAAAATCGAATATGAATATTTCATTTACAACATCGAATATAAATATGGTAAATTGTTGCCAGAAAATCCTTCCTTCGGATCAGGGCAGGATGTAGATGAAAAGAGGCCCTAGGCTATTCCACTTATGAGGCCCTTTCACCTCCCATTTTTAAGTTTGTAATTATATGAGAGATATTAAATACATCATTACTGTGATGTATATCAATATGTTAAATGAAACATGTTGTGATTGGTACTAATCTTTATAAAAAATGTGGCACGGATAATAAATAAAAAAAAAGTCGAGAACACTTATTTGGACATTTATTCTCAGCACTATATATAGTACTTGTAACAATAACTAATCAAACATAACACACAACTTTTACAAAGAAACAAAATTCAAATAATAAAAAAATCTTTGACTACGAAAATAAAATATGCAATAAAAATTATCATATTTTCTATCAAATTAAATAAAATATATTCAATACATTGAAAATTAAAGCAAATTCAATTCAGATAAATTTATTTCATAATAATTCGCATTTAAAGTTTAAGTATGAATTATTATGAATTTGAAGTTAATTGTAGGCTCCTCTTGATCTTGAGGCCCTAGGCTTGCAGCCTAGTTAGCCTGTAGAAAATCCGGGCCCTGCTTCGGATTTAGCGATATGAGTTCAAATTGGAGTACATCAAAGAACAATATCAAATTAACCAAAATAATATCAGAAAGATACAAACAAGCTAAACAAATATGAAAAAGCATAAGAAAATTTTGCTTCGCAATCGTTTTAAATTTATCTAAAACAGTATTTATAATATCAAATATTTTTGTATCAAATAAATTTTGAATATTCTCCATTTGTGGCCTAGATTTAGTACCCCTAGCTAGTAGGTTAATCATTTAGATTTTGATTCCAAATGGTGGCATAAATTTCCATCATTACTTCGCATTAAGAAAATGTAGAATTAGCGAGGATTATGATGGAATATTTGAACATATTGAATTAAGTCCTGTCTCAAAGGGTCCATAGACTTTCCCAAAAGGAATTATTCTCTTTTCCCTCTTTCTTTTAAAAACATAGAACTTAAATATGAGGGAAAGAAGAACTTAAAGAATATACAAAATTGTAAATGAAAGATAAAGATACGCTAATAAAAATACAAATTATTTTATAGTTTGAATTTTAAAAAAAATAATTCTAAACTATAATAGAACAATTTAAATTAATTGCATTTCTTTTTACAAGTAGGAATCTGGATTTTTGGATTTACTTAGTATGAAGCTGTCATCGTTGAGTATTTTACCATCAGGGGTTGTGGTTGCGATTTTTTTGTTTCATGATTTCTATACTTAAATCAAAGATACAGCTACGTTAATAAAAACATAATTATTTTATAATTAAATTTTTAAAATGTAAATCTAAATAATTCTAAATTATAGTAGAATAATATAAATTAATTACATTTCTTTTTACGTGTAGGAATCTGGATTTTCAGATTTACTTAGTGTGAAGTTGTCATCATTGAGCATTCTACCACCAGGAGTTTTGGTTGCGATTATTTGTTTCACGATTTCTATACTGACTGAAATTATTTCAAATACAACTTTAGCCACCATTATGTTGCCTGTACTCAATCAAATGGTAAGTAAATTATGGGGTTATTTTATTTTGGCATTAGTCCAAAATTAATTTCTCGAAATTAGTAAGAATAGTAATGTAAGACTTAAGAGTATTGGAAGTAAAGATATTTGGAAAAATTATATTTTTGATTCAGGTTCGTACAAAAATTTCAAATAATATCGTGGAGAAAAAAGTTTAATTTTTTTTCCGGATAAAAATGATAAAGTAATTTAATTTTTTTCTTTTACTTCTTCAAATAGAAAATTTGAATATTTTTAATACTTTTTTTCAAATTTAATAATAATAATATATTATTAAATATTAATTATTGTTATTAATATTATTATTTATAATTTAATATTAATTTGAATATGATTTTTTCGTTACATACTATTAAATTTTCAATTTAAAAATGCGAAAAAAAGTTTTAAAAAAAGAAAGGAAAAAAACTATATATAAGGAATTTTAAAAATATACATTTGATAGAGCCCCGTAATACCAAGAATATTACTCTCTTAGATTTTCAACTTTAACCAGTTATAAAGGTGAATGCATTTCAAATTCCATTTTTAAAAAAAATTAAACGTCTATAATGTTTTTTTTTCTCTATAGGCTTTATCTATTGGAGTGAATCCTCTTCTTTTAATGCTGACTTGTACAATATCATGCTCATTTTCTTTCATGTTACCCGTTGCAACTCCCCCTAATGCGATAATATATGAAAATAGTAATATGAAAACCATGGATATGGTAAGTTACAATGTACAGATGTTTTTAAATCTAGAATTTTTTGAGTACTATAAGTACTCCAACGAGTTGAAAGTTGTTGTTAGCGTGTCCATGGATTTAAAATATAATTATCAAAATTAGATCAAGTCAAAAGTCTTCACGATAGCGTCCGCTAGCAATGGCGCCGCTTCACTATACAGGACTTCTCTTAATTGGGCCTCGATTGGCACAATACCCAATTGCAAAACATGGGGAGTGAGTGCTGGGCACTCTAGAATGTGCTTAGGTATTAGGAAAGCGTTGGGGCAATTTCTGCAGGGGATGTATTCCCTGGTCTTGTCTGGGAGAATCTTCATCCCTCTGTAATTATTAGTTCTGAGTCTGCTAATAACTGATGTCAACTTCCTAGGGCAGTTGAAGTCCGTGATTAGTGGCTTCTTAAAGTTATGAGGAATTAGTCGGCTTTTGGCAACTGCGTTAGCATCTACAAGTGTGATGGTAGTCCTGGGTTAATCATTGTCCCTGGCTTCTTTAGCTAAAGAGTCAGCGCATTCGCTGCCCTCAATGTTGACATGTGTAGGTATCCATTGAAGATGACAGGATTTTCCTCTACAGTTAGAGTCTCGAGCAGGACATTCATCGCAGAAGTGATGTTAGTATCTCCATTTTTAATTGCTTCCAGAGCCGACTTGCAGTCAGAACAAATCACTAACCCGTCAGTGAGGCCTGAGATATTTGAGTCATTTAGATATAAAGCAACAGCCTCTTTAATTGCTATGAGCTGACTGGTGAAGTTTGTAGCTATCAGGCCTGTGTTCACTTTATGATGGTATTTACTTCCATTTGGAAGTAGAAAGAAGATGCCTGCACCTCCCTTATTGAGGAATTTGTCAGAGGAGCCATCGGTGTATGCTGTTGCAAGATTACCTTGTGAGAACTTATCTATGGTATCAAGGCCTTTTTGTTTGAGAATGTTGGAGTCTTCTTTTTTTGAACAAGGTTTCAATAGGTTCAAACCAAACTTATTTTCACTTGGTGGTTTTCTGGGAAAAAGGGGCTTTTGAACAAAATCCAGAGAGGAATGTTCCAAATTTATCCGACTTCTGATATCTTTATCAAGCTGTAGAGTTGAGGATCTTTTGAGTCTGGTTACGCCCTTCCATTCATTAAATTCTCTGATAGAGATATGATCCATGTTATTATTACGAATTCTATTAGTAAATTTGATGGTGGCAAGGTTGCGTAGGTTTTCGAGAGGAGGTAGGCCACATTCCTGTTCGGTCTTGTTGTTATTGGTTGAGGAGACTGCTTCTATAATGATTTTCGATGCTCTGTGTTGGATAGAGTCCATTTTAGAAGATTGGGAGCTTGGATTCCAAATCGGGGCGGCGTATTCAAGCAGAGGTCTAATGATGAAGCAAAATGTATTTTTTACAGTTTTAGGCCTTGATCTCCAAGTATTTCCACATATTTTTCTGATAATACTTAACTCTTTCAGGGCTTTATTAGCAGTGTGTTCGATGTGCCTTGTGAAGCGAAGTTCAGAATCCATGGTAATGCCTAGATAGGTGGGGAAGTCAATCCTCTTAATGGGAGAATCGTTGATCTTGATATTTAAATTAAATGTACTCCTGTGTTTCCTATCAGTAGAAAAGACCAAAAATTGGTCTTGTCCGCATTGACAGATAGTTTAAGATCCTTTAACCAAATAGCAATGTTCTTCAAAGTGACGTTTAGGGCTTTCTGAGAAGTTGTAATATTTCTGTGAGTGTGCCATATTGCAATATCATCAACGTAACAGGCAATTCATGCATCTGAATGAATATGGGGATGGATGGTGTTCATGTAAATAAGAAACAAAAGAGGACTAAGAATTGAGCCCTGAGGTACCCCAGCCCATAATCTATGTGACTTCGATCGTGCACCGTTGAATCTAACAGAGGATTTTCTACCTCTGAGAAAATCATTAATCCATAAAAGCGCATTGCCTTTGATCCCGGTACTGTGAATATGTATAGGTTTTTGCCGCCAAACCCTGTCAAAAGCTGCAGATAGATCCAAAAATACAGCAACAGTTTTCCTATGAGGTTTTTCCTCGAAGCCATTGATAACTGAGTGACTCAGGTAAAACAACTGATCCACAGTGCTATGTTTTGTTCGATAGGCTGTTTGATAGAAGTGGAGTAAATTGTTCTTTACCAGGAAGTCCATAATTCGGCGGTGGATGATTCTTTCCATAAGTTTACAGAGGATGCAAGTTAGAGAGATAGGTCTGTAGCTTTTACAGATGGTGGCATTCTTTCCAGGATTTAGAATTGGTATAATAATAGAGTTTTTCCAAATCTTGGGCAATTTTCCAGTACACCAGGAGGCGTTAAAAATATTAAGTAGAAACCTTTTTACATTTTCACCAAAATGAGTGGTCATTTGCCCGAAGATGACATCAGGTCCTGGTGATTTATTTGGATCCAATCGGTGAATAGCAGAGTCCGGTTCTTCAAGGGTAAGATCAGATATAAAATTGCAGCCTTCGGTTGTAATTTTGTTATTTTCAATGATTGATTTATATGTTTTGTATTGCGATCTGTCATCTGCCGAAAACATTAATTTGCTTGTCTTCTCATATTGCTTTGCAAGCATCTTTGCAGCTTCTATATTAGTTCTAGCATGCTCATCATTGATTGCGAGGACGTTTGACTGAGGGTTCATTTGGTTTGAATTGCTGGAGTTAGTTAAAATCTTTATCAGATTCCCGTATTGAAGATGTCCTTTTTCTCGGGTCAAGACTACTGCACAGCTCAGCCCATTTTTTCTGCTTGCAGACAGAGATTTGATCTTCAACTTTATGGCTGATTTCCACAAGTTTACGCCTAAGTTCTTCATTGTTGTTCACCTGGAGCTTTTGACTAATAGAATCTTTTTCATGAATAAGTTCTTCGGTGTTTTGGTCTTTCCAGAATGGAATCCAACTGTCCTTCCGCTTTCCTCTTGGGATGTGATGTTTTGCTGCATTTCGGATGTTCCTGGTGAACAGTGAGAGAAGTTCTTCAAGATCATACTGTTCAGGTAAATTAGAACAAAGGTTCTCCAATTCTTGTGTGAATCCATCCCAGTTAGCTTTGCGGAAGTTCCACGAGCGCTTTACTTGTACGGGAGAATCTCGATTCATTGAGAAGGAGGTAAGTACAGAATAATGATCATTAATCGCTGACTCCAGCACTCGCCTTCGAGTTTTGTCAGCAGAGAGGTAACTAATGGCAGTAATATCCAAAGCAGATGCTGTGCCATTTGTCTTAGAGACAAATGTAATTTCTCCCGTGTTAAGAATTGTCAGATTGAGGTCGTCTATAAGGTCTTCGATCTGTTTTCCCTTAGCATCAAGCAGATTGTTGCCCCAGAAAGGGCTCTTTGCGTTAAGGTCTCCGAAAAGAATTTTGGTCTCAGCTAGATCCTGAAGGAACAGAGTGTCAATAGGTGCCGTGTCAGGATCGTAAGCATTTATAACTGTAATAGTATGCTCTGGAAGAAGGATATTTATTGATTGAGCTTCTGTGGTGCTGTGAGGTGGAAAGTTCGGAAGGACTTCGATGTATTTCACTTCTGATGTCTTGACCAAGAAAGCAAGTCCTCCTCCAGTGCTGATAGGCCTGTACTTTCTGATTGCCGTATATCCCTTGATTTTAAAACTCAGCTTATGATTAAGTTTCGTCCCCTGCAAGCAGGCAACGTGAATGTTGTTTGTATGTAGAATGCCAGAAAGTTCGGCAACTTTTCTCTGGGTACCATTTATGTTGAGCTGTAAGAAGTTGATTGTCCTCGTAGCATATTTGCCGACGTGACCCCGGACTGCAGGTCGCGTCGCGTCGGAATGCTCATAAGGAAATAATATGCTCATAAGGAAGATATTTGATATTCGTAATCGAGGA
>BPLQ01010549.1:0-66758 GCA_021605075.1 Caerostris darwini | reverse complement strand
TCACAAGAACAGTTCACTCGAGGTCGGAGATTTTTCAATAAATTATTTGCTAAAAACGATTTTTAAAATTTCAATTTGATTGACAATTATAAATAAATCTACCCTGGAATAATAATAGTACCACGGAATAATTCTACCAAGAGCTAAGGGCACCTGGCATTTTATGAGTTCTACTGCAACTATTGTTACGCCACTGCCAAGGAACATCACAAAGGAAAAGTGTAAAGTAAACATTTATAGCAACTTGAGCCTTTATAGCAACTTCTCAATTGAAAAGGTGCCCATAAGGAAAAGAGCCTTTACAGCAACATTTCAACACACCGGATGATGCTGTGTAGCTAGTAAGCTATAAATAATTACGAAAATAGCAGATGAAAAGAAATCCAAGCGATGTTACTCAAGTTTAAAAGACAATTTTACAACCAACTCGTGCTCAACCACACGAATCTACAGGGGAAGGGTTCATATCTACTTTACACATCTGTTACTGATGCTGTGCTGTCAAACAGACATGGACGTCTTGGATGCCTTAAGGCACGCGCTGCACAGACGTTACTCACTTTGCATTACCCAGGGGGCGCGTGTCACGAAGATAAGCCACGGACGCGGAGTAACAATGCTCCCACAACGCTCTACGATCCTATTAGGACCGGGACCTACAGATTAAAGTGGATTCCGAACCACTACACACATCCATGGCACCGCCAGACTCGAACCCGAAACCTGTGGTACCGAGCACCAGAGCGCTAGCCACTCGGCCATTCAGGCCCGAAAGGACAAATTTAATGTATGCCAATTCAACGGGCAAATGAAAATATGAAGATCATGGTTGTGTGGCAACATATCTGGTTGCTATGTAGCTAGTAAGCTATAAATAATTACGAAAATTGCAGATCAATAAAAATCCTAGCGATGTGTCAATCTAGATGGTGAGATCTACTTACTGCCTTTCCTTGCTGAGATACAGTCCTGTAGCAACATCCAGCTCGGACACATGTGTCGCGTATCCGATGGCCCGACATCGACTGTTCTGCAGACAGAGCTCCTGGCACTTGGAGATGCCTGTCACCTCTCCCCTTGTGGTCCACCTCCTCGTCGTACACCTTCAGCAGGCCTCGGATTTTTGTGAAGGAAGGCGTCTTCACACTCAGCATCTGTGGACAGAAGGAATGCGCAATATATTAGACCAGGGATGGGCCAACTCCGGAAGGTTCTGTCCGGCCCGCGGATAGAATTTCAATTTGTCGGACCGAAGCAAATTAAAAGAAATATTATTTTTTTTTCTAATGCAACTGGTAAACAGACATGGACGTCTTAAGGCAAGCGCTGCACAGACGTTACTCACTTTGCATTACGCGGGGGCGCGTGTAACTTGATGGTAAGCCACGGACGCGGAGTAACAATGTCCCCGAAAAGCTCTACGATCCTATTAGGACCGGGACCTACGGTTAAAAGTGGATTCCAAACCACTACAACACCCATGAGCAATGCCGGGATTTGAACCCGATACCTGTTATTCTTAATGCCAGAGCGCTAGCCTTTCGGCAAACAGCCCCTTCATTAAAGGAAAATATTTATTTTTATATTATATATCCATCTCCTTTTCTGCTTTGATTGAAATATTATTTATTTTTCTTCCTCTTTTTCAAAGGACTGATAATCTTTTTACTTTCTCTATTTTTGTTCTACAAATCATAAATCGACGGAAATAGCAAGCACAGACAGCTTTCAATCGGTAAAGTGTTAAAGGAGGAACTTCTTTGTTAGATATAGCCGTAGACTGGCACCAACAAGCGTTATCACTTTCTCGGGGAGCAGACATATGGTAATCCAATATAGGTGAATTAGACCTCACATGTGGCAGACTGCGCATTTTAAGCTCCAGCCAGCGGCTTTTTCTTTTGGAGCAAGTTCTGAAATTAATGAATGCATATGGAAAGATTGCGTACATATAGCATCATTGTGAATAGTGCTGAAATTATTAAAAGTATAGCATAGCTAGTGCTTGTTTGGGTTATTCATAAAATATTTCAACACCAAAATGGCTACTAAAAAACGTAAAGTTGATTCAGAGTGCCGTGCTTTTAATGATGAATGGACCCGGAAATATATTTTACAGTTGTAAAGGATAAACCAGCGTGTCTCATCGCAAATTCATTCATGTCGTTAACATATTTAAATTGTAATACTTGTATATAGTTTTTAAAATTTTAGAAAAATTTATCTTGGCCCGCCAAGTTTTTTTTTTTTTTTTTTTTAGATTTTTGGCCCGCGACCGAAAAGGTTTGCCCATCCCTATATTAGACAGTACAACCTCTGTAAGTCGAATTTATCACTATTTTCGAGAACTTTTTAATTCTTCTCACTATTTTTAAATTCTTATGTTATAAATCTTTAGATAAAAGTATATTTTTGTAGTAATCTTATCCGAATCTCCCAGTAGGCAGACGGCCTTGGCCCACCATGGTCCTGTCGGGCCATTAAAGAAGAAAAAGAAGAATATATATATTCATTAAATTTCCATCTAAAAAATTTAGAAATTCACTTTATAGTTACGCGTTGTTTATAGATAAAAAGCAAAAGCCTATTTGTCTTGTGATGCTGCGAATATTATGGTTAAAGCTTAAGCTTAACAAATAATTCTAAAAAGATTAATATAATTTTTAAATAAAATATGAGCCATATTATTTTTATTTTTAAATTGAACTTATAAACTGTCGTTCCAAAAATCGTCTGTAAAAGAATGGCATTTGCATTGATAAATAATTCGAAAACATTTGAAAGAACGAGAATAACATTTGTTTTAAAATTTCACTTCAGATTAAAATGGTAACTTTTTGAAAATTTTGCTTTTCTTTTTTTCAATTCCTTCTATTGAGCCTGAATGGCCGAGTGTCTAGCTCTCTGGCGCTCGATGCCACAGGTTTGGGTTCGAGTCCCGGCGGTGCCATGGATGTTTGTAGTGGTTCGTAATCCACTTTAAACCGTAGGTCCCGGTCTCCTATGACTGTAAGAGCGTTACGGAGCAGAAGTCAGACTTCTACCTACGGGTGCTCCATCAGAACAGAAGCTGCACCCCTCTCCCCTCCTTCCGTGAAGGACACAACAACAACAGTTCTTTCTATTAGCTCACACTCTCCCTATATATATCTTGTTCAAATTTTCAATCGTTCATAAAATACTTTTTATTCATCCACTCAAGTTCAAATACATTTTTTGAAACTTGCAGTGGATCACACTGAATGTTAATACAGTTTCAAATATTAATTCATTCATTAAATTTAATTTAATAATTAAAATTTTTTTTAGATTTATTTAAGTTGCATGTATCTTATAACAGATGGCGCCAGATGTAGAAGCAAAACTTCAACTTTATTTGTAAAGGAACTGCATTGATAAATAATTCGTAAATATTTGAGCGAACGAGATTAAGAATTGTGTTAAAATTTCCCTTCAGATTAAAATGATAAACTTTTGGAATTTTTGACCGTGTTTTTTTTTTTTTTTTTTTTTTTTCACATACTTATTTCGTTCAAACCAAAAAGAAAAATAGGTCATTTCTCTGAAATAAGGTAAAGCCTGATAGCATCAGCCAGTTATTAAAAATATTTTAATCTATTACAGAACCTGATACAGACAGTGGTTCTCAATTTGTAGTCTACTTCTATAAAGAAAGCAGGGCATTTAGCCTTATGGGCAAATCAAAGTATTTTAAATTAAATAGGAATGATAAAGGTAAGAAAAATTTTTGAAGGACATAACACAATAATTACAATTAAGATTGTTAGATATCAATGTAAATTAACTAATTTCAACAATACAACTATATTTTTGGTGACTAATATTTTGAATGCGTTGATTTATTAGAAATTTAATTATTAATTAAGATTAATAATTAATTTTATTAAGACATTGATTAATAATTTAATTACTGTCTTATCAATTAAATTATTAAGACTAATTGTAATTAAAATCGTTAGATATCAATGCATTAGGTATCTTTAGATATTAATGCAAGTTAACTAATTTCAAGCAATAAAATTATATTTTTGGTGGCTAATATTTTGAATTTAATTAGAAATTAAGAAATTAGTTAATTCATTAGAAATGCAATTAGTAATTGAGATTAATTTTTAATTTAATAAACATTAATTAACAATTTAATTGATGTCTTATTAATTCTAAAGATTAAAAAGTCATTAACTAATAATTAACAAAAATGTTATTTAAGTGAAATTTGATGAATTTTAGTATAAAAAAAATTCCTTTAATTCAATGAATTTTAACCTTTAAATTAAATTCTTGGGCATAAATACTTATTAGTAAGACATAATTAGCTATCAATACAAATTAATTAATCTTCAAGTAATATAACTATATTTTTGGAGGCTAATATAATTGGTGGCCAATATTTTGGTGGCTAGTATTACGAATACCTTAATTATAAATTTAATTATTGATTAAGATTAATAATTAAATTTAATAAGACATTAATTAACAATTTAACTAATGTCTTAAATTTTTTAGACATTAATTAATGTCTTGTTAATTCTTAATAAATTAAGATTAATAAAATATTAATTAATAATTTTAAAATAATAGTTCAGAGTTTCACATATTAGAAATAAATAATATTATATATTAGAAACATTTTAATTAATAATAAAAGGGCAAAAAAAAATAAAAGATTTAATGGGTTGGTTTAGCAACATTTTTCATAATTAAGAGAGATAAGAAATTAAAATACACTGCCCCTATTTGTATTCAACAGCATAAGAAAAACGCTTTGTTACGTCTCGCCTGGTGTCATGTCATTTCAATTAATATCTGGTTAATTCTTAATAAATTAAGATTATTAAGATATTAATTAATAATTTTAAAATAATAGTTCAGATTTTCACATATTAGGAATAAATAATATTGATATATTAGAAACATTTTATTTAATAATAAAAAAGGGAAAAAAAAAGATTTAGGGGGTTGGTTTAACAACGCGTTTTCATAATTAAGAGAGATAAGAAATTAAAATACACTGCCCCTATTTGTGTTCAACAGAAAAAAAAAAAAAAAAAACACATTTGTTGCGCATAAAGCAATAACTAATTCAACGTACTCGATGCTTTAATTATAAATTTAATTATTAATTAAGATTAATAATTAAATTTAATAAGACATTAATTAATGTCTGAAAATTTTAAGACATCAATTAATATCTGCTTAATTCTTAATAAATTAAGATTAATAAGATATTAATTAATAATTTTAAAATAATAGTTCAGATTTTCACAATTGGAAATAAATAATATTATATATTAGAAACATTTTATTTAATAATAAAAAAAAGCAAAAAAAAAAAAAAAAAGAGATTTAGGGGGTTGGTTTAACAACATTTTTCATAATTAAGAGAGAGATAAGAAATTAAAATACACTGCCCCTATTTGTATTCAAACAGCACAACAAAAACGCTTTGTTAACGCATAAAGCAATAACTAATTCAACGTATTCGCATCCGAAATTGATAAGAGCCTTATCACAGACAGAAAGGAAAAAGTGCAATAATCGAAACTAACATACGATCCTGTGAATTGGAACCTTAACTTATGGAACACGTCGTCGCTTATCAAATGTGCTGGGAGGAACAGAGTTTCTCGGATAAGATAGCAACATCGCCTCGCAGTATACGCGTACACAACTGACCTACAAACTGCTAGCTGATAACACTCCACCGGCTTCGTCGACTCGTCTATTTTTTTCCCTATTAACTCGTGACCGTAACAATCATACTGGTGAGGATAATACGTTAATAAACGGCCGGCTGTTGAATTTAAAGCAGAAGATTTTTTTACTTGTCTGTTCCTTGTGTACAAACAGTGTATCAAAAATGAGTAATGGAGGTGCAGCAGCGAACGCTTCTTCTTCAGAGAACGAACTAGAAGACTTGGAATGCTTGAATTTCCCTGGAGACATCGACTGGTCAACGACGCTGGTTTTGAGATGCGACCCGAAAGGCTCTCCTTACAACATAGGTGATGTCATCAGCGCTTTCCATGTTGTGGTTCGTCGCAACGAGGTCTTCAACCTCGGACCGACCTTCCTGAACCATGCCTTCACCCTGAGCTTCAAATCGGTCTTCGCCATGGAAGGGTTCATCAAGTTCATGGGGTCTCCGAAGATGTCCAAGGGCATCAAGGTCAAAGGGCATCCCTGTACCATCACCAGAGTGCCATCCAAATACGTCACCGTCCGAGTTCGTCACATACCTCTAGAAGTAGACACTTCACACATAGTTTCGGCTTTAAAGAAATACGGAACTGTGGTCAAGACAGAACTGGTCAAGAACAACTTCAGGGGATGGTTCCATGTGTATACCAGTGAAAGGAAGATTGACCTCTACCTTAAAAGCAATGTTAAGGTGTCCGACTTGCCATACGGTATTGAAGTCAAGGGCTTATACGGCAGCGTATACGTTGAAGAACGCAATCCTAAGTGTCTGGAATGTTACTATTCGGGACACAAAACTGATTGTTGTGAAAGAAAGGATTGCATCCTTTACAAAGCGTAGCATACTTGGAATTAAATCACAGCTCCGCATTCAGAACCTTTTTCGTGAATAAAGACTGTAATTCTGGATATTCAATTTTATACGAGCAAGTAGTAAATGTGTTAAATGCTGTAATCTAATTTGTTCTGATGTGAGTGATTTCTTATGTGCTACTGAGCTTGAAAAATAAGAGTTTATTTTTTTTTTTTTATGCTCAAAATTAAAGTATTTTTTTTTAAAGCCTATAATTTCATTTTGTTGTTCTTTGATAACAAAAAAAAAGTAAGTGTTAATTTTTGAAAACAATTTTCAAGTGTAACAAGGAAATATTTTATTTTATTTTTGAATCAAGTTATTTTAATATTATTATTAATTATTTTGCATTTTTTTTTGCTTAAGACATATATTTTTACATATATGCAAATTTTATATGGAATTATTTTTATTCTACAGAAAAATTCCTTCACTTAAAAATTTTAACAATAACATTTAATTTTTATGATGTTATTTTAACATTAAATGTATTAACAATAATTGAGTTATAGAAAAAATATTACCTCTGTTTTATATCTATTTACAAAAACTGAATATGAATATTATTCATAAAATTATATCATTATAGTTGACCCAATATTGTTACATGAAAATATTAATATTAATTTTATATTCATACATAATAAGGAAGTATATTTAATAAATGTGTTAAAAGTAAATGTTAATTTTAACAATAAATGTGTTAACAATTAATTTTAACAATACATGTAACAATTAATTTTAACAATACATGTATTAACAATTAATTTTAACAATGCATGTGTTAACAATTAATTTTAACAATACATGTGTTAACAATTAATTTTAACAATAGATATGTTAACAATAATGTTAATTTTAGCAATAAATGTGTTATAATGTTAACAATAAATGTTAAAATAGTTTTTAATTTTCAATGGTAAAATATTTATACTAGAAAAAAATATACATATAAATTGTCTTTATAAATCTTACTTAGTTTATAACTGCTTATTATTTGCATATTAGGTTATGTGCGATTTTTAAAATTAATTTAAACTGCTTTTCAGCCTTTTTTTTTATTATTATTCAATATCTCTCAGTTTCTTTTACAAATTTAGGAGTTTCACAAATAAGTGTTCTTGCTTACCTAAATTTAAATATTTATACTTAAAAAATAATAATCTCATTGTAATCTAATTCCATTATTAAACAATTTATTTGTAAACATTTTATTTCAATATAATGACGTAAAATTTAAAAACGTTAAAAAACTTTTGACATGATATTCAATTTCGAAATTTAAACGATAATTCTTTTTATCTCTATTAAAAATATTTTAATATTTAACAATAAAATTTAAAACTTGTCTTTTTAAAGAAATATTCTTAAATATTAAATTATTTTAAGCTGAGATCAAGATTTAAAATGCTTTAGAAATATTATTTCTGCCAGAGCCAGTTTTACACTCATAAATATCGAAATTATTATAAAATATAAACTATCTTTCTACATTAACAAAATAGATAATATATTATAGAAAGGAACACCTCTTGATAATATAACACGGAGTTATAGAAAAAATATTATCTCTGTCTTATATTTATTTGCAAAAACTGAATTAGGAAAAAAAGGGAATATGAATATTAATTAAAAATATCATCTTCGTCTAATATCAATTTACAAAAACTGAATTAGGAAAAAACTGAATATGAATATTAATTAAAAATATTATCTCTGTCTTATGTCTATTTACAAAAACTGAATTAGGAAAAAACTGAATATGAATATTCATTAAATATATTTTCTCTGTCTAATATCTATTTACAAAAACTGAATTAAGAAAAACTGAATACGAATATTAATTAAAAATATTATCTCTGTCTTATGTCTATTTACAAAAACTGAATTAAGAAAAACTGAATACGAATATTAATCAAAAATATTATCTCTGTTTTACATCTATTTACAAAAACTGAATTAGGAAAAAACTGAATATTAATATTAATTAAAAATATTATCACTGTCTTATGTCTATTTACAAAAACTGAATTAGGAAAAAAGGGATATGAATATTAATTAAAAATATTATCTCTGTCTAATATATCTTTTGTATATTATCTTTGTCTAATATCAATTTACAAAAACTGAATTAGGAAAAAACTGAATATGAATATTAATTAAAAATATTATCTCTGTCTTATGTCTATTTACAAAAACTGAATTAGGAAAAACTGAATATGAATATTCATTAAATATATTTTCTCTGTCTAATATCTATTTACAAAAACTGAATTAAGAAAAACTGAATACGAATATTAATTAAAAATATTATCTCTGTCTTATGTCTATTTACAAAAACTGAATTAAGAAAAACTGAATACGAATATTAATCAAAAATATTATCTCTGTTTTACATCTATTTACAAAAACTGAATTAGGAAAAAACTGAATATTAATATTAATTAAAAATATTATCACTGTCTTATGTCTATTTACAAAAACTGAATTAGGAAAAATTGAATAAGAATATTAATTAAATGTATTTTCTCTGTCTAATATCTATTTACAAAAACTGAATTAGGAAAAACTGAATATGAATATTAATTAAAATATTATCTCTGTCATGTCTATTTACAAAAACTATTAATATGAATAAAAATATTATTTTCTTAATCTTATATCTATTTACAAAAACTGAATTAAAATATGAATATTAATTAAAAAATTATTTCTGTCTTACATCTATTTACAAAAACTGAATTAGGAAAAACTGAATATGAATATTAATTAAAAATATTATCTCTGTTTTACATCTATTTACAAAAAATGAATTAGGAAAAACTGAATATTAATATTAATTAAAAATATTATCTGTCTTATATCTATTTACAAAAACTGAATTAGGAAAAAACTGAATATGAATATTAATTAAAAATATTATCTCTGTTTTACATCTATTTACAAAAACTGAATTAGGAAAAAACTGAATATGAATATTAATTAAAAATATTTTCTGTCTTATATCTATTTACAAAAAAACTGAATTAGGAAAAAAACTGAATATGAATATTAATTAAAAATATTATCTCTGTTTTATATCTATTTACAAAAACTGAATTAGGAAAAACTGAATATGAATATTAATTAAAATATTATCTCTGTTTTATATCTGTTTACATAACTGAATTAAATATGAATATTAATTAAAAATATTATCTGAATTAGAAAAAAACTGAATATGAATATTAATTAAAAAATATTATCTCTGTCTTATATCTATTTACAAAAACTGAATTAGGAAAAAACTGAATATGAATATTAATTAAAAATATTATCTCTGTTTTACATCTATTTACAAAAATTGAATTAGGAAAAAACTGAATATGAATATTAATTAAAAATATTATCTCTGTTTTACATCTATTTACAAAAAAACTGAATTAGGAAAAACTGAATATGAATATTAATTAAAAATATTATCTCTGTCTTATATCTGTTTACAAAAACTGAATTAGGAAAAACTGAATATGAATATTAATTAAAAATATTATCTCTGTCTAATATCTATTTACAAAAACTGAATCAGAAAAAAACTGAATATGAATATTATTCATAAAATTATATCATTATAATTGCCCAAATATTGTTACATGGAAATATTAATATAAAATTGATATTCATACGTAATAATTAGGTTTTTAAATGTGTATATTACAAGTGAATCAATATTCACATGTTTGGATGTGAACACATGTTTATCAGTATTTATAATTTAGAAAAATCAGTATTGAATCACAAAGTGTAAAGATGAAATTCTTTTTAAAATATCATGGTACTTTACTGTATAAATTACAAGTGAATATTGATATCAATTTGCCACCATGTGCTTTAATATTTTAGTTAATATCAATATTATGTGTTCCGGAGAAAATTTAATAAACGATGCTGTTATTTCAAGCTATTTTAAATTTAAAAAAAATAATTCTATAAAATAAAGAAAATTTTATAAACATTTGTATCTAAACAACACATTTGCTTATATTTTTGATGTTGATAGTAGATATCACAGAAAAATTATATCGATTATAAGAAAAATGTTGAAACTTAATAGTAAAAAGAAGAATAAAAAGTTGTATCCAAATTGTATAATTACGAACACAATTAAAATATATTTTTTTTCAAATAAATTGATTACGTTTTAAAATTTGTTTTTGAATACAAATAAATACATTCTCATTAAAAATATATTTGAATAAATAAAGAGGAAAATAAAATAAATATTTATTTAGACAAGATCTTAAAATAATGTTTCTATTATACTATATGTGTATTGTCGTTTATGCATAAATAATTAGGAACTATTATAAATTTAAATAATTAATAATAAAGTCTATCTAATACCTAATACAAAAAGATTTTATTACATTGTTGCATGTAAGTACAACACAAAACTACATGTACCCTTAACTTTTATACAAATAAAAATCTAGTCACACCAAATATTTGTATGGTACTATTTACATTTATAGATTATTTATACTTATTTTTATTACAAAGTATTTTAATTATAATATCACCGCATAAGGATCCTATTTCTGATAATCAGTTTGTAATTTTTAATAACCTCAATTTTTTTTCAATATTATCTTTTAATTTTCTCTTAACTTTTTGAATATTTTTAATTTTTTATTCTAGTTTAGTTTGGTTTCCTGGGTGTTTCTGTTTTCTAAAACACTATCCTATTTCATTTCGAAAGCAGAGCCATCTTGGAATTAGACGAATGTTCAATAATTCTAGTTTAATTTTCTGACATTTTTAGTACCATCGTAGTTATGGATATTTTTAAAATTTCTTTTTATAAGAAATATAATTTTAAAATATCCTAAATTCATTTTTTTTTTTTTTTTTTTTTTTTTTGGAAAATTAATTACACTTAATAAGCTACTTTTTTTTTTTTTAAAATTAGTTAATTTAAGTTTAAGTCTGAAAACAAGTAACCATTCTTTTTGAAATACAATCAATAATTCGGATTGTCATATCAATGTGCCTGATACTGAACTATGAATATAAATAATTTTTATAGCCTAAAAATAATATTTTTTTAAACAAATATTCAATCCTTTTTTGCTGTAGTTTCTTTTCACTAGAAAATAGACGCTCCAAACTTTTACTTTGAGTATCCTATGAAATATAAAATACGTATAGAATAGCTGCTTTTACTTTACACAAAATGTTATACCTTCATCCAACATTACTGCCTTTTATGAACATTCTTCTAATTCTTTATTGGCGCAACAGCCCTATGATGGGCTATGGGCCGTTTACCTACTGGCAGATTTGTAGACAGGAGCTGTTTTTCTTACTGCGTAGAATTGTCAATCCTACAATCATTTTAGACCAGGAGCTACGGTTTAAAGTAGGTTTTCTGTAGTAATACTTGCTCTACTACTACTACCACATCATTGTGCCTAGAGCTAAGTTGCTCCTGTACAGCTTGGGATTAATGTGGGGGAGAGGAACTCTGATTGAGCTCTGTGACGCTCTACGATCGTATGAGACCGGGATCTACAGCTTAAAGTGTATTCCGAACCACTGTAAACAACCATGGCACCACCGGGACTCGAACCGCTATAGTCCAGAGCGTAAGCCATTCGGCCATCAGGCCCCAGTCATATTAGACCGGGACTACGATTTAAAGTGGATTTGAAACTACTAACGATTAACGATGTCCGACTAACGAGACAAGATGCTGAACATCGCAAGCGCCATCGAGTCTCCTCGTTTTTTAAAACAGTATCTACAACAAAGCCGCCATTGGATTGAATCTCCACCTTAATACTCACCAGTGGCACGAGTTGCCACTGAGCTACGAATCAGGCCCAACAGTCATATTAGACAGGGAACTACGCTGTAAAGTGGATTCCAAACCATTACAAACATCCATGCTACCTCCGGGACTTGAACCCGAAACCTGTGACAGCGCTAATCATTCGACCATCAAGCACGTTTATTAACATTAATGAAATAAATAAATAAATTGAAAGAGAGAAATCAACTGTATCCATATTATCCTGTAGATAAAAAATTGCAAGCCATTTCCTCCCAAGCTTAAGAGTTGATTGTTATACTAGTTGTCACTACGACTATCGTGTTTCTTTCTATCGGTGGTTCAATTTTTTCTTATTAGCCGCAGCTTTCTTGTGGTTCGAGAAGTATTGATCAATCCATTCAAACATTTATGGAATCTTCATTTATTTACAAGCAATATTTACAAGGATATACAGAGTTGATGGTAGCATCTCAAAGGCAAAAGCTAAACTGGAAGAAAAATGTTCTTTTTAGAATAAAACAACTCGTTTCCACAGTAACAGCTGGTCTCCACGGCAACAGCCCGTTTCCATAGCAACCGACAGCCCGTTTCCACGGCAACAGTGCAATTCTGAATCGGTTCCAAACGATTTCTATAAAACTACCACGTGATGCTGCGTAGCGCGAACTAAAGCACAAGAATTCCAACACTAGTTATCAATTGTTTGCATTTTCTGTGCCAATACGGCCTGGTTGATAGTGTATTGGTTTCCGGTCTCAGGAATTCTAGTTCAATATATTAAAAACTGAAGCCACATCAAAAACTTCTTGTCTACCCCCGGCATAGACCAACATAAAGATATTAAGAGGCATGAGATCTGGAAATATATTTAAAACCATTTAAAAAAAACATCTATTGTCTAACCACGAATCGCTTGGAATGGTAAACATCCGGTTTAAAAGCGGAAACGGACTGATTGATTATTTGATTAGGGGTGTTAGTTAGATGAACACGACACGAAACTGCTTTGAATAAAAACAAGTAATATAAAAAAAAAAATTTAATTCAATTCCTACTTTTTTTTTCACTCTATTGCAGAAAGTCCTTTATAAATAATTTTCATTCATTTTTTTTAAGTTAGAAAAAATTCTCTCTCACATACACACTTTCCATCTCTCTCACTAATTTATTTACATGTTTCATTTTCCATTTTGTTTCCTCCTTGACTCAGACTAGAACCCAGAATGAAAAAAGAATCTAACAAAAAAATTTTTTTCCAGGGATCTACACGCTTCGCCACTGACGGTATTTTTTCCTAAATTTATATCCTGCTAAATATATTACATAAGAGAAATTCTTTTTCTCCCATATAAAACTGAAATTAATTAATTAAATTTAATGAATGAATTAATATTTAAAAAACTGTATTAACATCCAGTGTCATCCACTACAAGTTCAAAAAAATGTATTTGAACTTGAGTGGATGAATAAAAAGTATTTTATGAATGTTTGAAAATTGGAACAAGATATATATAGGGAGAGTGTGAGCTAATAGAAGGAATTGAAAAAGAAGCATCATTTCTAGTGTTGAATTTTTTTTTTCATTTTTATTTACATTTTATCTTCTTTTTTTTAAAACGTTTTCATAGTTTTTCTTTTAATACCGAGTCATCAAAACTTTTAATGATTAAAAATCAAAATTCTTTTATATTGCAATTATAATTTCTTCCTAAATGGCGTTTCCTCACCTATGACGTCACTCTTTTTGAATCCGTCCGACTTGGCAGATTGCCAATTTTCCATGCTATCGGTGATATGATTTTTTTATTATTATTATTATTGTTTGAAAGTGTTTTGATAAAAAGTTTCATAAGTAATTATTTTTAAAAATTTACAAAAATAACGAATAAAGATATATTTTTTTTTAATAAAAATGTTGAAAATCCAAAAAAATCTGAAATAACAGAAATTAAAATAATTTTCGTATCTAAGCATAGGAATAATTTATGGACCAGAATTATTATTTATAATATAATCAATATTTGTAAATAAATTATTATTAAAATTGAGAGAATAGAAGGAAAGACTACGAATTAGAGTTATTATTCGTATTATTCTAGCAAATATCTAATTATTTATTAGAGTAATAATTGGATATTTGCTGGAATCTATCACAAATTTAAAATTATTTATTTATATTATATGTTATTTGAATTACCTCTTTTTCAAAATTTATTAAAAAAAATACATTTTTTCTAGAAAAAGCATTTAAAGTTAAAATTAAAAAAACGCTAGTTTAATTTCTATCAAAATGTAATCAATGTACTAACATAGAGGGGGATAAAAGGTTTTAAAAAGCTATAATTTCAAATATTTTAATAAAAATCTTGTGAAATTTTCTATATTTTACAAGAAATTTTTATTTTCACTGTAACCAGGTCTTTCCAATACTATTAATAGTGCATAAAGATTTCTCAGGATTTTTGAAATGTTATCACAGCTTGTTTTTTTAAAAAATTCCTTTTTTGTATTTGAAAATATCTTAATTAAAAATTTCTCCACAAAAGATATTTTCAAAAATGTATTGCTAACAATTTTTTTTTTTTTTTGTATAAAAGTCAATTTTTTAAAATACATTTAAATAAATTTTTAAGCTTTTTTAAAACCTCTTTTTTTAAAAATTGATACAAATAATTTTTTTACAATACTTTTTATTTGATTAAGATACAAATAGATTCAAAAATAGATATTCTAAAGGTGTTATCACCAAACATTTAACTAAATATTTTTAAACAAAAGTGCTAAAAAGACTTATTTTAAAAAAAAAATTTGAGATTTTATAAAAATAATTTTTGTATCTATGCATAGAAACTATTGTTATGGATTTCCCTGATTATTTTTAAAATCACTGTTTATTCAATAGAAACACATATGATATCATTGTTTATTGTTTGTTGGCATAACTATTTATTTTTAAAATAAATAAATGATGATTTTTTTTTTATATTTAAATATATGAGTAAAAATTTTACAAAATCAAATTTTTAAAATTTTTGAGTTTTTACAAAAATTATTTTTGTATCTATGCATAGTTCTCCACTTAACTGATTATTTTTAAAATCATTGTTTATTCAATAGAAACACATTTGATGCCATTGTTTATTATTTGTTGACATCATTATTTATTTTTAAAATAAATAAATAATGACTTTTTGATATTTCAAAATATGAGTAAAAAATTCACAAAAACAAATTTTTAAAAATTTATCACGCAAAAAAATGTTTTGGATGCATATTTTTCTAAGTACATATAAATACTGAAAAATTAGAATACCTTCAAAAAATTTGAAGGTTTAATAAAATTAATTTTTGTGCTTATTATTAGGAACCATTCTTCTTAAGGATCTCAACAAGTATTTTAGAAAATCTCTATTTTTTTAAAAGCTCATACAAATGATTTTTTTACAATACTTTAAAACTCTTAATAAAGGTTGACGCTATTGTATATTTAAAAAAAAAAAATGTGTAAACGACGGCTTCTTAAAATATTTGATTAAAATACAAATGGGTTCCTTAATAGATATTTTAAAGGAGTTATCAATAAAAATTTAATTAAATATTTTTAAACAAATGAGCTAAAAAGTCATATTTTTAAAAAATTTCAGATTTTACAAAAATAGTTTTTGGATCTATTCGTAGAAAGAATTGTTATGAACTTCATTGATTATTTTAAAAATCACTGCATATTAAATAGATATCATTGTTTATTGTTTATTGACATAACTTTTTATTTTTTTAAAACACAAAAAAATGATTTTTTTTACACAAAAAAATGATTTTTTTTACACAAAATCAAATTTTTAAAAATTTTAGAGATTTTACAAAAATTATTTTTGTATCTATGCATAGTTCTGCATTTAACTGATTATTTTTAAAATCATTATTTGTTCAATAGAAACACATATGATGCCATTGTTTATTATTTGTTGACATAACTGTTTATTTTTAAAATAAATAAATAATGACTTCTTTATATTTAAAAATATGAGTAAAAATTTCACAAAAACAAATTTTTAAAAATTTATCACACTTTCTTTATTTAATTAAAAATTAAAAAATTATCTTTAAAACAAAAATTTTTAACTTTTAAAAAAAAATTTTAAATTAAAAAAAAATTTAAAAATTTTTTTAATTTTAAATTATTAAAAAAAAATGTTTAATAAAAACAAAATTTTTAAAAATTTATCCCTCAAAAAGAGATTTTAGATGAATTAGGAATATCTTCAAAAACTTAAAGGTTTTACAAATATAATTTTTATGTCTATCCATAGAAACCTCTCCTGTTAAGGATCTCATCAAGTATTTTTTTAAATTCCTATTTTTTAAAAAACTCATACAAATTATTTTTTACAATACTTTAGAAATCTTTGTTGGCAGATTTCGATTAACATCAAAATCTTCCAACACGAAGATGGCCTTGTACCACCATGTGGCTATTGCGGCATTGATCAAGAAGTTAATTAAACTATAATAATGTAGAATTATCAATTTATAAAAATAAAAAAATATAAACTTTTATAATTTTTTTAATCTATCTAAACTTAACATTTATCTATCAACTGTTAATTGACAACCTTTTTTTAACTTTTATCTATTTATCTAAATATTAATTTTTAGACCATAAAAAAAAAAAAAAATCTATATATATATTACCACAGTTCCTTCACAGGAATTCGAAACGAGATAGACTTTTTTTTTCCAATGCAACTGGACCAAAACACTTCCAAACACTTAGACAGCTTGGTCTTGGATGCCTTAAGGCAAGCGCTGCACAGACGTTACTTACTTTGTATTACCCAGGTGGCGCGTGTAACTTGAAGATACGGACGCGGAGTAACAATGCCCCCGCAACGCTCTACGATCCGATTAAGACCGGGACCTACGGCTTAAAGTGGATTCCGAACCACTACAAACATCCATGGCACCGCCGGGACTCGAGCCCGAAACCTGGGTACCGAGCGCTAGCCACTCGGCCATTCAGGCCCCACGAGATAGATATTAATATTAATTAAATTTAAATGGCCTTACCAAGTTCTTCCTTCAGACGCCTGAATGCCAGATTGTAGGTGGGAATTCCTTTTTCCAAACCCTTCTGGTATTGCTGGATGGCTCTGTCGAAAAGGCGACGGTCCACGTCCTTGTACAAACTGACGTCCCCCGCAACTGAGCTGAAGGTTTTCGAGCAGTCGCCCAGAGTCTGCAGTAAAGTAGAGATCTACAAAAGTCAAATGAAACAATATCCTGATTTTTTTTTTATTCATGACTTTACCTTACAATATATATACTACTGTGTCCAAAAAGTAAGACCAATTTTTAATTTAAATTTCCCACGTATATGGTATTTCAATTTTATTCTTATTTTCTAGGTTGTTGGCACTGTCCTTGACATCTGTGTGAAATGTGACGTCAAAATATTCATTAATGTTTGAGTTACGCTTGGCTTTGTGAGACGCTAAGACTGATTCCTGCGATTTTTGAAATGTCTGAATTCATTGAGCAAAGAATCTGAGTTAAATTTTGTTTACAAAAAAGTATAGAATGTTGCAGAAGGCATTCGGAAATTTCTATATCGGAAAGAAATGTTTACAAGTGGTATAAACAGTTCAAAGAAGGCAGAGAACGCGTTGAAGACGAAGAGCCCTCTGGTCGACCATTAACCTCGAAGCTCACGTCCAAAAAATTAAAGATTGGGTGCTTGAAAACCATCGATTTATAATTAGAGACTTTGCTGATGATGCTGGAATTTCAAAATTCCCTTTTAAAAGATCTTTAGGGTCTCAAATGCGCCAAATCTAGATAGGTACCGAAAACACTGAATACGCCAGCTCACACTGCATTGATTCTTCGTGACTTTTCCGCCAAAAATGAAATATATATCGTTCCACAACCACCGTTTTCACCTAATTTAGCATCGTGGTACTTCTGGCTATTCCATAAACTCAAAAGATCACTCCGGGGACACCGTTTTGAGTCGATTGAAGAGGCATTTCAAAAATCGCCGGAATCACTTTTAGCGTTTCACAAAGCCAAGCGTAACTCTAACACTAATGAATATTTTGACGTCATATTTCACACAGATGTCAATGACAGCGCCAGCAACTTAAAAAAGAAAAAATTGAAATTCCATAAGCCCCGGGAATTTTAAAATGAAAATTGGTCTTACTTTTTGGACACAGTACTATATGTACTGCATACATCAGAGACATAGACCACCATACTTTAAACAGCTTAATCTATGCATTAAGTATAGGGTCAACAATTGACCATTAGTTAAATAAATCGATATTAAATGGTTAAATCATATTTGTTTAAAAAAATATTTAAAACATGCTTTATTAGCTTTATTTTTTATTAAGATTTTTAAGTATTAAAAGAATAGTATAGGAGGATACCTTCTGTATTTATAAGTACAGAAGTACTGAAGGTATTCACACACACACACTATATATATATATATATATATATATATATATATATATATATATATGTCATTATTATCTTCATCATCAATAGCACGCCAGTCCAGAGTGGGCCAGGTCTTTCCTTTGAAGATATTTCCATGCATTCCTCTGGGTGACGAGGGTGCTCCAATTTTTAGCCTTCAGTACATCAAAATCTTTTTCAACTGAGTTCTATCCATCGCAACCTGGGTCGTCCCCTTCCTCTTTGTCTCTATGGGTGTGCCAAAACGAGCCTTTTTACAGGGTTTAAATCATTCATTCTAAATGCATAAGCAGCCCAGTTTAATCTATTGATCTTAATCAATTTCACAATATCTGGGTCTTTATAGCCTTTATAAATTTCTGCGTTGTACAACGATCGGGGCCTGGTGGCCGAGTGGCTAGCGCTCTGACGCTCGGTACCACGGGTTTCGTGTTCGAGCCCCGGTAGTGCCATGGTTGTTTGTAGTGGTTCGGAATCCACATTAAACTGTAGGTCCTGGTCTGTTTAACTAATGCGTGCATAATATGGCCATAGAGAGACAAACCAAACCAAATCTCCAACAATCAATTTCCCAAACACCTCCAAGAATAGCCCTTGAAATCTTCCGCTCAAATATATCCAAATGAGTTTTATCAGATCTTGCCAAAGTCCAAGTTTTAGAGATATAGACCAAATAAATAAATATATATGAACTGCATGCATCAAAGACATAGAACACTTCATATCAAAGTGCTTAATTATTAGTGAAAACAAAGCATTATCTATGCATATGGTAACCAGAATTGTCTAATAGTTAACTAAAATAGATATTAACTGGTTTTAAATGATAATTATTTACATAAAAAATATTCAACATTTACTTTATTAGCTTTATATGAGAGTGACAAGGGCACGGTGCTACAGGTTTGGGGTTCGTGTCCCAGTGGTAGCATGGATGCTTGTAGTGATTCGGAATTCACTTTAAACCGTAGGCCATAATCTAATATGACTGTTAGGTATAGGGTTGACAACCCTGCCATGGTCCAACATGGAGTGTAGTACCAAGGAGTTCGTTAGTTAGATATGTTTCTTTATGTTTGGAAGACTTTTTCAATTCTTACTATTAGTTCACACTCTCCCTATATATATCTTTTACAAATTTTCAATCGTTCATAAAATACTTTTTATTCATCCACTCAAGTTCAAATACATCTTTTTTAAAACTTGTAGTGGTTGACACTCGATGTTAATAGTTTTTTCAAATAATAATTCATTAATTAAATTTAATTAATCAATTTTATTTTTTTTTAAATTTAAGTTGCATGTATCTACCAATAGATGGCACCAGATGTAAGAGGAAAATTTCAACTTTATTTGTAAAGGACTTTTCTGCAATATAGTGAAAAAAAAGTAAGAAATTGACGTAAAAAAAAATTTTTTTTTTATACTACTCGTTAATTTTTCACTCACATAAAATTTTGTAGATGCTTGTGATTTGTTGACAAAAATTATTTGTCAAATGACTGTTTTATAAAACCTATTTTTATAAATTTCGAAAATAAAAATGTCAAGTCAGGTAAAAAAAAAAAAGCCATGTTGGCCTATAATTCGTGAAATTTTCGTGAGAATTTTAGCATCGCCCTAATGACAAAGTCCACAACTAGAGTGAAGTGGTTCTATGGTGGTGAGTGAGTGAGGTGGTTCTTCAACTATGGTTCGAATAATCTCCTGGTATTGTTGCAGTCCCTACTGTCAGAAAGACTGGATGGAAGTCTCCTCGTTTGGCAATTAATATGTTGGCCTCGATGGCAATTGTACAATGTGTGTAAAGTGCCTCGCATCGATATTCAAGCTACCTGGTGGGACTTTTTTTTTCTTCCATACGACAACCAAATGAGGGACTGTTACTCCTAAAAGTCCTTCCTCAACACCCATCGGTGGGCTGAGATCATGGTGGTATACATGAGGTGGTATACATAGGCCCAGCGATGTTATCTTTCTAACTAGCAGAGGATTGAATATGCCTAGGCACAGGGAGGAGGGGATCACATATAATCCGTGAACCATAGGAAAAAAAATTCTGGTATTAAAAGTTTTTATTATTTTGCAAAATAAAAAAAAATTACAATTTTTTTTTTTTTTTTAAGATGCTAATATTAATATGCTCTGCTCTACGCCACAGGTTTTGTGTTCCGGCGGTTCCATGGATGTGTGCAGTTGTTCGGAATCCACTTTAAACCGTGGGTCCCGGACTTAAATGACTACTACTATTACTTGGCCCAACCATGGGGCTGTTGAGCCAATGAATAAGAAGAATATAAATATTCGCATATCATGGAAACATTTTCGAATTCTTAAGACTTTTAAGAAAGATAGAATTTTATTAACATTTAATGTATGCAAAATATATCTCCTAAACTAAACTTAAAAATTCAGTAGAATGATGATTTGTTGTTGTTGTAGAACGTCGGTGGGACTGCATGAACAGCTCACCGACAGATGATGAAAGAAAAATAATGCCTTCTTGGAAATGAAACATCTCAGTCTGCTCTCCCCCTTCGAAGTTGCATTGCTGTTGTTGACCTATTTTTAAAAACACAGATAAACAAATCTGGTGGGCGTCAATTTTATGCAGAACTGCGTGTTTTACGTAATGGTGATAACACATAACAGAAGCACCTTTTTTTTAACCTTTTATTTAAATAGATAAGTAGGTATTAAAAGCTAATATGTTTATCTCTATTTGTAGAGAGTAATAGATAATAATGGAAGCTGCTTTCACTTAATTTAACATCACAAGGACACTTTTTAAAAAATTATTTTTCTTAGTCTACAAAGTAAGATTTTAAACTTTGTAGATCCATTTTAGAAGAATATTTAATTTAAATGAACTTAATTATTAACTTGTTACTACATAACTACTTACTAACTTATTACTTATGAACTTAAATTATTATTTTTTGAACTTTAATCTAAATAATGAAATTTCATAAATTTAATAAAATTTCTTTTAATTTAAAATTTAATAAAAAATGTTTGATTTATTAAAATTAATTTAATAAACTGTCATTAAAATTCAAACCAATTACAACTAATTACAACTAATTAAGACAAAATTTAATTTTCAATTTAAATAATTAATAATTATAATTAATAAAATTAATTAATAATTGTTTACATAATATTGCCTTTACAAATAGTTAATAAAAAAATTTAATATAAATTAAAATTAAATAAAATGTTATTTAAACTAAAATAAATTTAAAATTAATACAAATTTAGTATAAATTAAAATTAAATAAAATGTAACAAAATGTTATTAAAATTAAAATTAATTTAAAATTAATACAAATTTAATATAAATTAAAATGAAATAAAATGTTATTAAAACTAAAATTAATTTAAAATTAATACAAATTTAATATAAATTAAAATTAAATAAAAGTAACTTATTAAAATTTCTTTAAAATTGAAACCAATTTGAAATTAATTATTAAGAAAAAATAATTTAATATAAAATAAAGTTATTATTTTAAACAAATTTTTAAAAATTAATGAATTTAATATAATTTAATTTAAGAAAAAAAAAATTATATATTTAAAAGCTGAAGTTAGTAAAATGTCTTCTTAGTTTATTGTATAACTAACTTAAAAATGAAATGATGTTAGAAATTATAATTACATATATATATAATATTATATTAGAGGTACTACATCAAACCTTGATTGAAATATGCATAGAAAATAATTAAAAGATTTCAATTTAATTATAAAATAAGCTTAAAATTGTATTTTTTTTAACTCTTCGAATAATTGTACACAATTCTTAGAATACAGTATCTGTTATGCTTTAGTATTTTACACGCAATTATCTACGGCAACTTTTTATAGTTTTATTAATCAATTTAATTAAGTTTTTTTTATACAACATTAAATATAAAAGCGTAAGAATACAGGCAGTTTGACCTAAATCTTTCGCAGAGTGGACGCTAGAGATACTAAAATAGTAGAGCAGATTCAATGTTACAGGGTGCACCACGAAGGGACTGTTACATTGAATCTTTGTTTAGCTTAGATTTTTTTTTTTTTTTTTTTTGCTCCTATAATAACCATATAATTACACCTTTAACTATTGTTTAAATATGCGATTTTTACCCATGGATTCTGTTGGAATCTTCAAAATAATTTATCGGGAAAATATATAATTACACAGTCGGATTTTTTTTATACGTCCTTTTCTTATGTAGTATATATTTTATTTTATGCAGGACCTGAATGGCCGAGCGGCTAGCGCTCGGTACCACAGGTTTCGGGTTCGAGTCCCGGCGGTGGAATGGATGTTTGTAGTGGTTGGGAATCCATTTTAAGCCGTATGTCCCGGTCCTAATAGGATCGTAGAGTGTTGCGGGAGCATTGTTACTCCGCGTCCGTGGCTTATCTTCAAGTTACACGCACCCCCTCGGTAATGCAAAGTGAGTAACGTCTGTGCAGCTCTTGCCTTAAGGCATCCAAAACCAAGCTGTCTAAGTATTTGCCAGCTGCATTAGAACAAAAAAATATATATATTTTATGCAGATTTGAATTTTATCTCTAATATGTGCCCGACTCATGGCTCAGTGGCAACGTGAGTCGTTGGTGATCATTAGGACTGAGGTTTAGTCGGCTGGCGGCTTTACTGTAGATAAAAAACGAGAAGACTCGATAGCGTTTGTGATATTCAGCATCTTGCCTCGTTAGTCAGACTACCTGATGAGAATTTTCTGGGTTTTCTCCCATACGATACGCAAATGCGGGGTAGTATGTCCTAAAAGAAATCCCGGAAGACATTGACCTCTTTCTTCAGCGATTCGGAACCAAGTCAGACTTCCACCTATCACAACAGAGGCTGCCCATTTGCCTTCATTCATGAGTAGATTACTCATGGGATGTCCGTCCCGCATCCAGATCTTATCGATAGCTCTTCAGAAAATCTCACAAAAAAAAAAAAAAAAAAAAAAAAAAAAAAAAAAGTAGAAAAAACGAAATCTGTCTGCGTCTCTTCAATAAGCTCTTCTATAAAACTCTTCAGTAATTGTTCTTCTCTAGAGGAATGAACAATTAGTAAGATCCTGATTTACTGAAGAGCTTATAGACATCTCTAGAGGAATGAACAATTAGTAAGATCCTGATATACTGAAGAGCTTATAGACATCTCTAGAGGAATGAACAATTAGTAAGATCCTGATTTACTGAAGAGCTTATAGACATCTCCAGATGTAGGAACAATTAGTAAAATCCTTATTTACTGAAGAGCTTATAGACATCTCGAGAGGAATGAACAATTAATAAAATACTCATTTACTGAACAGCTTATAGACATCTCGAGAGGAATAAACAATTAGTAAAATACTCATTTACTGAACAGCTTATAGACATCTCGAGAGGAATAAACAATTAGTAAAATACTCATTTACTGAAGAGTTTATAGACATCTCGAGAGGAATAAACAATTAGTAAAATCCTCATTGACTGAAGAGCTTATAGACATCTCGAGAGGAATGAACAATTAGTAAAATCCTCATTTACTGGCGAGCTTATAGACATCTCGAGAGGAATGAACAATTAATAAAATACTCATTTACTGAACAGCTTATAGACATCTCGAGAGGAATAAACAATTAGTAAAATCCTCATTGACTGAAGAGTTTATAGACATCTCCAGAGGAATGAACAATTAGTAAAATCCTTATTTACTGGAGAGCTTATAGACATCTCGAGAGGAATGAATAATTAGTAAAATACTCATTTACTGAAGAGCTTATAGACATCTCGAGAGGAATAAACAATTAGTAAAATACTCATTTACTGAAGAGCTTATAGACATCTCGAGAGGAATAAACAATTAGTAAAATACTCATTTACTGAACAGCTTATAGACATTTAGACTGAAGAGTTTATAGACATCTCCAGAGGAATGAACAATTAGTAAAATCCTTATTTACTGGAGAGCTTATAGACATCTCGAGAGGAATGAACAATTAGTAAAATATTCATTTACTGGAGAGCTTCTAGACATCTCGAGAGGAATGAACAATTAGTAAAATACTCATTTACTGAAGAGCTTACATCTCGAGAGGAATAAACAATTAGTAAAATACTCATTTACTGAACAGCTTATAGACATCTCGAGAGGAATAAACAATTAGTAAAATACTCATTTACTGAAGAGCTTATAGACATCTCGAGAGGAATAAACAATTAGTAAAATCCTCACTGTTTGTATTTCCAAAAAGAAAATTAAACACCACAGAATGAAATGAAGTTAATTCTGTCGACAAAACCAATGTTTTTACCATACAAATCCGAACAGCTGGCTAGTTTTTCTGTTGCGAAGATAATTTCTCCTCAGTTGACAAGTATTATCTATTATCAGTGATAATTCCAAGAAAAATGTCTAATTTATGATATCCGGTTTTCATTAGATGGCGATTTTATTTGAGATTAAAGTGATTAGAACAGAAGTGAAAAAGGTTAGATAGAGAAGGAAGATAACAGGTGGCAAGTCTGAAGAGTTCATAGGCTGACACATAGATGGCACTACTAGTATGAAATCCATATGATGTTTAGTTAGCCCTAACCTTCAAAAGACACGTGTATACATTTGACAAAGCTGTTATGAATATTAGTATGTAGAGTTATAGCATTTTTAGTAGCAGTCCCCTTGTTAGTTTGAAAAAATGGGATAAAAAGCATGAAATCAGCACAGCATTGCTTTTTGGCGAAAAAATACTATTGAAGCCAAGGTTTGGCTTGATAAACATTATTCGGACTTACACCAGGAAAAACCAACCGTAGAGAGGTGGTTTGGTTAAATTTAAACGAGGCGAAATGAGCACCGAGGACGATGCACGCAGTGGAGGCCCCAAAGAGGCTGTTACTGACGAAAACAGCAAAAAAGTCCACAAAATAATTTCTGATAACCGTAAAAGTGAAGTTGATTGAGATAGCTGAGACGTTTTTAAAAGTTAATTAAATTTAACAAAAACTATTTGTCATTATAAATTATAGCAGATGGCGCCACGAACAAGAGACTCTTTCCATAACTCCTTCTCCTGTAACTCCATATAAGGCTGTTGTCTGATACGGGGATTCGAATGTAAGAGCATGAGTTGCTGATGGCGGGCGGTTACTCGATTAAGACACCAATAAATATTTTATTATATCAACTGAAAGTTGTGTTTATTAATGAGAAAAGAAAAAAGAAGATAAGAAGATAATAGCGAATATAAAAACAATAATTTTTTATAGTCAATTCTACTTTTTTTCAATCTGTTGAAGAAAGTCCTTTATAAATAATTTTCATTCATTTTTTTAAGTTTATCTGGTGCCCTCTATTATTAGATGCATGCAACTTAAATCTAAAATAAACTAAAATTAATTAATTAAATTTAATTATTGAATTAATATTTGAAAAAACCGTATTAACATCCAGTGTCCTCCACTACAAGTTAAAAAAAAAATGTATTTGAACTTGAGTGGAGGAATAAAAAGTGTTTTATGAACGGTAGAAAAGTTGAGCAAGATATATATAGGGAGAGTGTGAACTAATAGCAGGAATTGAAAAAATTGCAATTTGCAATTTGTTATTTGTGTTGTTGTTTCTTATCCCACTTGGCTGGCCAATCCCACGAGCCCATACGTACTCATGATTGAAGGGGAAGGAAGCAGCTTTTGTTGTGATGGAGCACCCGTAGGTAGAAGCCTGACTTTGGCTCCGTGACGCTCTTACAGTCATAGGAGACCGGGACCTACGGTTTAAAGTGAATTCCAAACCATTACAAACATCCATGCCACAGCCGGGATTCGAACCCGATACTGTGGCACCGAGCGCCAGAGCGCTAGCCACTCGGCCATTCAGGTCCCAAATTTGCCAACGGCACGCGGTGTTCCCAGGTGGTCACCCACCCAAGTACTGGCCGAGCCCAATGATGCTTGACTTCGGTGATCTAACGAGAACCGGTATATTCAGCATGGTTATTTATTGTTATTGTTGTTATTATTGTTATTGTTATTATTATTATTGTTATTTATTCCTAGCAGAAGAATATTAGACAAAGTGTGATTAAATAAATTTGGGAGGAACGGGGGTTTCTTTGCAACGCGACTTACTTTTTCTTCTTGGTCGTCGTCGAATTCGGTGTAAGTTTCCTGCGTCCACCTCCTCATGGCAACCAAGGTGACCTTCACGTCGTCGTACATCTCGTCCAGTCTCTCCAGCTGTTTTATAAGCTCACTAGAATAGGGGAAAACCAATAAAAATATTACAATTTCAAGCGTATACATGCGTATCAACAATTTTATGATTATTTTATACATGACCCTCTAATGCAGGGGTGGCCAACTCGCGGTCCCCCTTAAATATTTTTTCGGCCCGTGAGATGTATCACACTTTTACAAAATATTTTTTTTTATAATGGCCAAAGCAGGGAAAACCAATGCATTAAAAAAAAATGCATTATGTGTGCATCCCTATATTCAAAAATGAACTGCCAAAATGATGAGAAATAAATTAACTTTGATTTTAAAATAATATTCTTGCAAATAGAGGACAGATATTGCGTATTTTATTTATGTGTTCGCAGAATAATTAAATTATATTCTGCGATCTCATGAGCGCGCACCTTGGAATATTGAATATAATAGGTTCTATGTTTCACTTTAGGTAATCTCAGTGACGTAGTGACCGTCATTAAATACGTACAGTTTGATTGTTGATAGCAAATCAAACCAGATTCTTAGTTGAAGTTGCTAATGGTTTTTGGTTAAACTTAAACCTGCGAATCGTTTTTTTTCTAAAATGAAATGGATCAAACATAAAACACGCTCAAACATAACGGATGTTAACCTGCAACATCCATTACGATGTGCAAATATCGAAATTGAGGTCGATTAGCTAAAGCTACGTGAAAGAGTGGAGAAACAAATATCGCACAAATATTTATATACTAGCAAAATAAATCTTTTTTAATGATTTCATTTTTTTTTATTTCTTTTATATTTATATATATTTTTTTTAATCATTTTTAGCTTTGTATATTTCTTTACAATGTGCGTTTAGTATCATTATTATTATATTATTTATGTTCACATATAAGAATAATAGAAAACACAATAATAATAACTCATTGTGTTTAAATTTTTCACTCCCAAAAAATGTCTATAGTGGGTCTAAATCTAATAGGGGGATACATAATTTTATATTCCACCCGCAAGGTTATGATGCATTTCCAATGTGACCCGCACGGTCATTTGGATTGACCACCCCTTTTCTAACGCAAAAAAAAATTTCTTGTGTCTTTTATCGCGCATTGGCTTAACCACCACCCAGAATACTTTTGTTAAAATATTCTGCAAACAATTTTTTTATTTCAGTTAATTAATACAGTTATAATTTTAAAACGGCCTGATGGTCGAGTAACTATAGTGCTCTGGCCCTCGGTGCCACAGGTTTCGGCTTCGAGTACCGGCAGTGCCATGGATATTTGTAGTGGTTCGGAATCCCCTTTAAGTCGTAGGTTCCTGTCTAATATGACAGCAGAGAACTGGGCGTAGGCCTGGCAACCTTACCCCGTTTTCTCGCATACGATAAGCAAATGTGGGGTAGTCCTCCTAAACGACCTCCCAGAAGGCACTACCCTCCATCTGCAGCGACTCGGAGTCAAGTAAGACTTCTACCTACGGGTGCTCCATAACGACAGATTTGGTTCGGTTAGTCACTCTACGGTCATTTTGTGAACACTTTGGGCTAATTAGACTGGGACTTACAGTTTAACGTGAATTTTGAACCACTCACAAATACCCATACCACCGCCACAATTCCCACCTGAAGTTTGTGGTACCAAAGGCCAGAGCGCAAGCCAATTGGCCATCAGGCTGCTCTTCACGACAGAAGCTGTACCCCCTTTCCCTCCTTCCATGTGACCACAGGGGGTTCTTGCACTTGCTTTAGATGTTGCTGTCTACCAAGTGGGATAAGAAACAACAACAATATATATTTTCATTTATTTACAAAGAATTAATTATCTGTAAAAATATACCAAATGCTCATTGTACAAGATAAAAGATTAAAAAAATCAGCCGAAAACTGGAGATCTTGGCAGGGTGTTTTGAAACTTTGGCTGTAGTCTTTCGTAATAGTAGTAGTAGTAGTAACCTACATAGTGGAAGATTTCCGGTTTCCTCCCATACTTCCGCAGTTACTCTTTAAAGCATCCCCTCAACATCCACTGGTGGACTGTTCTTCATATGCAGATGGACTGATGGACCACTGGACTGGATGGACTGGTGGACTGATATTATACCCCCACCTATCTAACCAGTAGAGGGCTATATAGCCATAGGTATGTGGCAAGGGAAATATAAATATAGGGAAATTTACAGAGAAAAGAAAAGAATATGAGGTGTAGAAGAGTAGGGAAAAGAATATGAAGTATGAAGGTGTAGGGAAAAGAAAGGAATATGCGGTGTAGAGGTGTAGAGAAAAGAAAAGAATATGAGATGAAAAGATGTAGAGAAAAGAATAACAGGTGCAAAGGTGTAAGGAAAAAAAAAAGAATATGAGGTGTAGAGGTGTAGAGGTGTAGAGAAAAGAAAAGAATATGAGGTGTAGAGAAAAGCTAAGAATATGAGATGAAAAGATGTAGAGAAAAGAATAAGAGGTGCAAAGTTGTAAGGGAAAAAAAAGAATATGAGGTGTAGAGAAAAGAATATGAGGTGCAAAGGTGTAAGGAAAAGAAAAGAATTTGAGGTGAAAAGATGTAGAGAAAATAAAATATGAGGTGGAAAGTTGTAAGGAAGAGAAAAGAATATGAGGTGTAGAGGTGTAGAGAAAAGAAAAGAATATGAGGTGTAGAAGTGTAGAGAAAAGAAAAGAATATGAGGTGTAGAAGTGTAGGCAAAAGAAAAGAATATGAGTTGTAGAGGTGTAGAGAAAAGAAAAGAATATGAGGTGTAGAGGTGTAGAGGTGTAAGGAAAAGAAAAGAATATGAGGTGTAGAGGTGTAGGGAAAGGAAAAGAAAAGAATATGAGGTGTAGAGGTGTAGAGAAAAGAAAAGAATATGAAGTGTAGAGGTGTAAGGAAAAGAAAAGAATATGAAGTGTAGAGGTGTAGGGAAAGGAAAAGAAAAGAATATGAGGTGTAGAGGTGTAGAGAAAAGAAAAGAATATGAAGTGTAGAGGTGTAAGGAAAAGAAAAGAATATGAGGTGTAGAGAAAAGAAAAGAATATGCTGTGCAGAGGTGTGGAGAAAAGAAAAGAAGAGGTGAAAACATGTAAGGAAAAGAAAAAAATGCTCATTCTCATGCCTATTTCGGAGCAATAAAAGAGTTAAATCATCAGAAAATTTATCATATTTATAAATTTAATGTAAACTTACATATCTTCCTTAACTTCGGGATATATGTCTTTCAAATCATGAAGAGGATGTAAATTCATGTACAAAGGCTGTCCCAAAGATCCCACCGACTCTTTGAGTTGCTTGATTGCTGTCAGTAGGCTTTCAGGGGTGTCGATTTCTGACATGGGTACGGTCGAATACACGTGGGTGTGGAGGTCCACTGTTCCTCTGATGCCATGATCGGATTTTATATCTTTTATGGCCTTCTCCCAAGAATCTGCGTAGAAAAACAAGTAATATAAAAAAACAATTTTAAGTCAATTCCTACTTTTTTCAATTCCTTCTACTATTAGCACACACTCTCCCTATATATATATATGTTGTTCAAATTTTCAATCGTTCATAAAATACTTTCTATTCACCCACTCAAGTTCAAGTTCAAGTTTGAACTTGTAGTGGGTGATAGTTGATGTTAATACAGTGTTTTTCAAATATTAATTCCTTCCTTAAATTTAATTCATTAATTTTAGGTTTTTTTTTAGATTTAAGTTGCCAATAGATGGCGCCGGATAAACTTAAGAAAATGAATGAAAATTATTTATAAAGGACTTTCTGCAATAGAGTGAAAAAAAAAGTAGGAATTGACTTTAATTTTTTTTAATATTACTTGTTTCTCATTATATTGCAGAAAGTCCTTTATAAATAAATTTGAAATTTTCCTCCATCTATTGGTAGATACATGCAACTTAATTAAAAAAACTAAAATTAATAAATTTAATTTAATGAATGAATTAATATTTGAAAAAACTGTATTAACATCAACTATCACCCACTACAAGTTCAAAAAAATATATTTGAACTTGAGTGGAGAGTAATTTATTAACGATTGAAAATTTGAGCAAGATATATATAGGGAGAATGTGAGCTAATAGTAGGAATGGAATAAAGCAATTAAACGAACAACAAAAAAAATGACAATTATCCAGTTTTGCGAAAAAAACATGATAGTTATAAGGAGTTTAATTTAAATAATGTTCAGCCTAGCTGACATGCTTATTTTGAAATTATACTCATCATTAACGAATTGATTACGAATATATAAAATATATACTAAAAATCTTGTTCTTTTACATAAAAATATTTTATTGACAAAACTTTGAACTAAAATCATCCAAGCATGTAATTTAAATGTTCCACATTTTGTAAGTAATTGAATTAAGTTCTAATAGATGGCAGCACAGACTTCAACTTAAATGATTTAGAAGTTTTTAAAATGCTAAATAGATGGCGACACGATACAATTTTTCTTTTCTAGTCTTCAAAAATGTTAGTAAGTTATTAAAAATTATTAATTGCAAATTGTTTCTTTAAGTCGATTTTTTTTAATTTGGGTCAAATCACAAAATAGGGGTCCTTTGAATTTGGCGACTTTTGGGGGCACCAACTAAACGATAAATCGCCAAATGTGGTAACTCGGGTTTCTTGTACTGTTTGCAATTCACTTCACTTACAAACGCAACTCGTTACTTTGCGGACTTAGGCGAAAATAATTTTTGACACCAAATCCCAATTGCCCCTGTTGTTGGATCTACAGCAAAAATTTGGTTGGCACCAGAGTGACACAGAAGAGATAACATATTGTTTACTTGAGATACATCTCCAAGTCAAACTCCCTGTAACCTACATGCAATTGACTCCAAATTGCCACCTTCAGTGGCGTCAACCTATAACTCATTAAAGGGCCGAGTGGAGATCTATTATATTCTCAGAGTTTCTGTTTGGGTGCCAATGTTTGCCAGTAAGCTATTAGTTAGAAGGATACCAGGTGAGCGCTTTGAACCATTCCATCGTTGCTGTAGGCCCGCTAGACTTAAACCAAGAACTATGGCCTAGTAAGCAATTTCTTGTAACAGCATGTGTACTCCCATTTTTATACCATGCATTTTGACGGCTAATTGACTGACTGGTGATTGAACCCATTGTGCTACCCGTTTTCAACTATATTCCAAGCGGCTGGAATAGGGATCAAAATTGGTAGATGAGCTTTTACAACAGGATAAAACTCATCTCATACCACTGCTGTCGCCGCCCAACATGCTTTAAAAAGTGATATTGCGAAAATACCGGGAGAGATGTCGATTCTGGATTGATCGGTCTAAAATAGACCATAACAGTTCGATGATATTGAGATGGAGGGGGCTGTGCTGGCCAAGACAGAGATTTCACTTCTTCTTCGTGTTCCTCAAACTATGATTGGACATGTCCCTCTTCATGAATTGGAGCATTATAATCCTGGAAAATTCCATCTCCTGCAGAAAACAAAGTTCGCATCTTAGGATAGACGTCTCTACACTTCTCTGCAGTGATTTTTCCTTTCAGGGTTACGATTTGCCCAGTAGAAAACCGGGACATGACTTCCAATACAGAAAACATTCCTCGAAATGTGCAGTCGTCTTGTTGTCTTCCATTTATCAAGGTTTTGGGGTTGTGGCACCACAGTAGACAACGTTTGTCATTAACAGATATGACAAGTGGCTTGTGAATTGCTGCTCTGGCGTAAATGCCCTGTTTATGTAGGTGCCCCCTAATTGTAATGATTGATACTGGAAAATCCGGATGATGACTGAACTCTGCGGCCGCTGCAGTTATTCGTTTTTGAGACATCACAATCCGCTTCAGTAGCCGTCGGTCTCTTTCACTGAGCTTCTCTTTCCGTTCACTCTTTTGCTTTGCTGAGCTTCTCTTGCCACACTGTGTGTACGCTGTCATGACTTGAGACACCGTACCTCTAGTAACGCCTAAAAGCTGGGACATTTCGGTTACAGTTGCACCAGCCAGTCGAGCTCCTACAATTTGCCACTTTAAAAATCTGTGAGGTCTGACATTTTAAGCTTTCAAGAAAAATCCAAGACGTATACAATCGCTAAATCTACCTCATATCACCAGATATATATACTTTATATTAAAAAAAACTGGTAACTGGTAAACTGATAGCTTTTAAAGCATATAATATAATTATATATATATATATACACCTTATAACTCAGTTACATATATATATATATATATATGTGTGTGTGTGTAACTGAGATTAAAATATAATGCTTTCGAAGAGCATTCTTAAATATCACTTTTATTCACATGTGTGTCCATTATTTTAATAAGAATCTGTATATATATATATATATATATATATATATATTTCTAATTATATTATATGCTTTAAAAGCTCAATTATAAGGTGTACCTTACCCAGTGTGTCCGTTGAGAGTGATCCTACTGCCCCGAGATTCTTGGTGAGCACCTTCTTGACCCTGTCTACGTCACTGGGGATGTCACATTTGAATCTGAAAAGCACTACTGCCCATCCCCCGTAGATCAGGGATTCGGCGTAGTGGGTCTGTTTTTGATTGACACGCTCAGACCAATCTTCCAACAAAGTTGCATTTTTCTTCAGCTTTCTGTCCACCTGAGATGAATGAAAACATAACAGAAGCTTATTTTTTTAATTCTTGCTTTTTTGTAAAATTTTATGTACTCAACAATCAAATACCTTCTGATAAAGACTCTCATGTTCTTATCTTAAACAATTTCATTTAGAAATTTTTAGAAAAAAAAATTTTTTAATTACAAAATGGTACCTTATTGTGGGTTTAATATTATAATATTAAAATTTATATTACTGAACTTGAAAAAACTGAGAAACGGGAGTTGTAGATGGACCCTAAATACGCAGAAATTGCCTTCTGATCTAGGACAACAGTGGCTACCATCACACAAACAATGTGAATAAAAAAATAATATAATATTGGTTTAGAATATCAACATATAAAGGAGTAGTAGTTGTTTTAAAGTGGTGGAATAGTTGTTCTCCTTAGTTGAGCATCTACTCCTGAACTACTGTTGAATAACAGTAGTTGTTTTAAGTGGCAAGGAGTAGTTGTTTTAAGTGGCAAGGAGTAGTTGTTTTAAGTGGCAAGGAGTAGTTGTTTTAAAGTGGAGGAGGAGTTGTTTAACTAAGGAGTAGTTTTTTAAGTGACAAGGAGTAGTTGTTTTCAAGTGGGGGAGGAGTTGTTTAACTAAGTAGTTGTTTTAAGTGGCAAGGAGTAGTTGTTTTCAAGTGGGGAGGAGTTGTTTAACTAAGGAGTAGTTTTTAAGTGGCAAGGAGCAGTTGTTTTAAAGTGGAGAGTAGTTGTTAACTAAGGAGTAGTTGTCTTAAGTGGCAAGGAGTAATTGTTTGACCTAAAGTGGACTGACCCAAACAGTTAGTTTCGTTTCAAATATAAATATCAAACATTTTATCAGATTAAAGTGCTCTTTAAATAGTTTCTTACACAATATCCCCACACACATAAAAAAAACAATTACACACAAAAATAAAGATTTTTTTATAGCGAATAGGGAAAATATTTTATACACAAATTTCAATATATCTTAAATAGGAATTAAGTGTTTAACATTACAGTGCATAGGGAGGAAAAAATAATAATTAGTGAAATAAATGTTAATATTAAATGAATTAATATTAAATAATTATCGGACTATTGAAATTTAAAAGATGTGAAGATCGAGTTCTTGCTCAAAATGAAAATAATGTTTGATGCATTTGCTTTGTTAAACTTTGTCTGATTAAGATGGCAGCGGCTACATATTCTAAATTAGCAGATATTATTTTTTAACTTCAAATTTATTTATATTTGGGTTGAAGTCCAGAATCTTGTATTCCCGAAAACTTCGCCAATGTTGCAACCTGAAATATACCGTCAAATCATTTAGGGTTACAGTAGCTCAATTAGATTGCTGTAATTAAACAGCCTATAAAATGGTTGTGACAGTTGCATGTGAACTGTAACTGAGGCAGACATTTTGTTTCTTTACTTGGCGACTTGGAAATATAGCAATCTATGAGGTATAAGGAATAGAGTATTCTAGACTTGCATCTATATTTGTTTTTATTTGTTGTGAATTTTTTTTTCTATTTCTTTAAAATATTCTACATAAATATTGCCTTATACCACAAGGTTAAAATATCGTTAATATAGCGAAAAACGATTATCAGGATGCCAAGTAACTTTACTATTATTCAATTCCTACTATTAGTTCATAAACTCGCTATATATATCTTGTTCAAATTTTCAATCGTTCATAAATACTTTTTATTCATCCACTCAAGTTCACATACATTTTTTTAAACTTGTAGTGGATGACACTGGATGTTAATACAGTTTTTTCAAATATTAATTCATTTATTAAATTTAATTAATTATTTTTAGTTTTTTTTTTTAGTTTTAAGTTGTATGTATCTACCAATAGATGGCGCCAGATGTAAGATGAAAATTTCAACTTTATTTATAAAGGAATTTCTGCTATAGAGTGAAAACAAAGTCGGAATTGACTTAAAAAAATTTTTTTTTTATATTATTTGTTCTTATTGCTTTCAGAAATATTGAATTTGATAATTAACGAAATTGCATTTTAGAACTTTTAGTGATTATTTAAAATGTTTAATAATCTTATTTTTTACACGATGTACTACTATAATTCTGTAAACAAATGATAAATTTATCGTTTGTTATTATTTTAAGTGTTGAAAAAAATTATTCAAAAATAAACTATAGTTTCTAATTTATTTTTAAAAAAATGCATAAAGAAATTAAAGAACTGTAATAATAATGGGTATCTAATATCTTACCGTCCTGTACACAGTTGTTACAGAAACGATGGCACTGTTGTACTTCCAGGACGTGTCCTTGAGTATTCCGTCTAGTCCCATCGTACCCGAACTAGAGCTGAGCAGATTGGACTTGATTCTGAGAACTATGTCCACTGGGATACCGAAAAAGGAGTAAGGAAATACATCCCCTTGTATCACGTGATACGTTGTGTTCAGAGAATTCACTGGAATCTAAAAAAGATAAAATAAAATAAAGATTGAATTTATTTATTTTTCCAGAAATCAAAAAAAGTTTTACGAAAAACATAGTCACCAAAACCGATTTTAAAGCCTCAAAACTCAGAAATTAATCAAAGCAATCATTATGATATTGATTTGATTAATTTCTGAGTCGTAAATAAATATGATTAGTCGAGTTTCAAAGTAACGTCTCGACCTATACTAGACCTATAACGGCTTCAAAAAAAAGACCACTTTCAGGTTCATGGGAGCACTTTAATTTTTACTTACAAGCATTATTATATATACAAACATAGAACTCTGACTTATTATAAAGAGAAATTGAAAAAAAAATTTTTTTTTCTTTCTAATGCAGCTGGCAAACACTTAGACAGCTTGGTCTTGGATGCCTTAAGGCAAGCGCTGCACAGACGTTACTCACTGAGCATATGTATACCCATGGGGGGCGTGTAACTTGAAGATAAGCCACGGAAGCGGAGTAACAATGCCCCTGCAACGCTCTACGATCCTATTAGACCGGGACCTACGGTTTAAAGTGGATTCCGAACCACTACAAACATCCATGGCACCGCCGGGACTCGAACCCGAAACCTGTCGTACCGAGCGCCAGAGCGCTAGCCACTCGGCCATTCAGGCTCCGAGAAATGAAAATTAAAAACATAAATTTGATCACAAGTGTAAGATTAAATTACAAGTACTATTTTCACTCTAAGGTTGGAGATTTTCAGAGTTCTCGAGTCTACGTCAAATCTCAAAACACGTGATCAGCCGCAGACCTTAATTATTACCCGTCGTGATACATGAAAGCACAAGGGTCTCACTTGCGTCATCTGTTCAGTCAATTTACAGGAAAAACAACGCTCTACTCTACTTCACTACTCTTGTCTACTCGTCGTAGAAGACTCTCCCTCCTTCTCCACAAACCTCCCTTTAAGAAAATCCGACAAGAGGGAGGTCAGCTTCTCTCACTTCTCATTGAAGTAGTCATTTTCTCGATCCATGGTCACCAATCACGATGCAACAACTCAGGGTATGGTTCATATTCCATCTTTAGTTGTTTCGACCTGTGAAAGTCGCATAGAAAATCGCTAATTTCATGAGATCTCATTATCCATGATACTGAATATTTGCTATCAGATTTGAGTGACAGGTTGTTCTCATTAGTACAAACACTAATTGCATGTAATATAACTATACAGCTTGTCTGCCATCAAATTTGAGTGAAGGTTTGTTATTATGTGTTTGTCAAAGAATATACATTTCTCTCTCCTCGGTAAGAAATGCCACTTCCGTGGGAAAAAAGCTGCAGTCTGCTTTATTAATATCTGCGTTTTCTGATTACAAAAATGTAAAACATTTTTAATTTCCATCAAAATACGAAACTAAAATATTTTAAAAAAATTTCAACAAATCTTTTTTTTAAATCAAAGGACTAAGCTTATAAACATTATGATAGTAATAAACTGCTAAAATTCTGCTCTATCGAATTCAACACACGAATATGATAAACAATAATAAAGCGATATGAATGAGGAATAAGATAAAGAGTTATGAATCAGGAGTAAAATAACAAATGTAGCATGTTTCCCACGAGAAGAGTTGTAGCATTTGGTTCCCAGGAGAGAAGAATGTACATTCTTTAACAAGTGCATAATAACAACCGGACACTCAAATATTACAGAAGATAAGCAGTGTCGTTGATAGTTATATTACAAGCAAATAGTGTTTTGTACTAATGGGAGCAACCTGCCACTCAAATCTGATAACAGGTAATCGGAGTCATGGATAATAAGACATGAAATTAGCGAATGTCTATGTCCTTCACAGGTCGAAACAATTACAGATGGAATACGGACTATGTTATGAGTTGTTGCTTCATGATGGGTGATAGACTATGGGCTGAGGAAGTGTCGACTCCAATGAGAAGTGAGGAAAGCTGCAGAGATTCCGCATGAGCCCCTGTGGTTTCGTATATCACGCCGTGCGATAATTAAGGTCTACCGCAGACCGGTTCTGTTAGATTCGCCGCAGCCTCGAGAACTCTGAAAATCTCCTTCTTTGGAATGAACTGCACTTGTAAATCAAATGTAATTCTTTATTTATTATTTTTTTTTGTCAATAGAGTTCTGTATGTATATATATTGCTTATAAATAAAAATTCAAGTGTTTCCATGAACCTGAAAGTCTCCCTCTTCTGTGACTAATCCTCAAAGTCCTGCAGTGCGGGACGGACATCCCATGAGTGATCTTACTCATGGATGGTGGGAAAGGGGGCAACTTCTGTTGTGATGGAGCACCCGTAGGTAGAAGTCTGACTTTTTCTCCGTGACACTGTTGAGACCGGGACCTACGGCTTAAAGTGGATTCCGAACCACTACAAACATCCATGGCACCGCCGGGACTCGAACCCGAAACCTGCGGTACCGAGGTACTGCGGTACCGAGCGCCAGAGCGCTCGGCCATTCGGGTCCCTCCCTCTTCTTGAAGCCGTTATAGATCTAGTATAGTCAGAGACATTAAAAGAGATATGAATGAGGAGTGAAACAAAGAGATATGAATCAGGTGTAGTGGTGAGAGTTTGTCAGGTTTTTTCTCCGTATGATTCCTAAATAAAATATTTGAAACAAACAAAAAAAAAAATATTTTAAAGCAGGGTTGCCATCGAGTAGCAGGAATAATAAAAAAAAATAAGGTTTCATTTGAATATTAATTAAAAAAATAATTAATACTTCTTTTTTTTTTAGTTTTTGCCTATACACTAGATAAAATAATAATAAAATCGAATGAAAAAAAAAATTGGACCTCTAAGTGTGACAGTTTTTTTAAATTTTAGGAAATACAAATATATACACACAAATCTCCAGCTCTGTATGCACAGAAATACTTCGATATGTGTTTCTATTGCTGTTCATTAGACAAAGAATAATCTTTGAGCCAGATAGTCTTAAATGTAAGAGGTGCGAAAGGATCAGAAAAAAATGATTTTAATTCTCTCTTGCGTTTATTATAAGAGTGAAAACAATGCATTCAGCCCAAATTATTACTGTGTCAAAAACTAAGACCAATTATCAATTTAAAATTCCCGGGGCTTATGGAATTTTCATTTTCATTTTTTTTTTTTTAGGTTGCTGGCACAGTCCATGACATCTGTGCGAAATTTGACGTCAGTAGCGTTTGAGTTACTCTTGGCTTTGTGAGATGCTAAATCTGATTCCTGCGATTTTTGAAATGTCTCTTCAATCGACTCAAAACGGAGTCCCCGGAGTGGTCTTTTGACTTTAGGGAATAGCCAGAAGTAGCACGATGCTAAATCAGATGAATACAGTGATTGTGGAACGATATGGGTTCTATTTTTGGCGAAAAAGTCACGAAGAATGAATGCAGTGTGAGCTGGCGCATCCAGTGTTTTCGGTGCCAATCGAGATTTGATGCGTCTGAGGCCCAAAACATCCTTTAAAATGGAATTTTGAAATTCCAACATTATCAGCAAGGTCTCTAATTGTAAATCGACGGTCTGCAAGCACCAAATCTTTAATGTTTTGGACGTGAGGTTGAGGTTGAGAGGGCGTCTTCAACGCGTTCTCTGCCTTCTTTGAACTGCGTATACCAGTTCTAAACATTTCTTTCCGATATAGGAATGCTCGCCGAATGCTTTATGCAACATTCTATATGCTTCCGCAAACTAAATTTAATGCAAGTTCTTTGCTCATTGAATTCAGACATTTCAAACATCGCCGGAATCAGTTTTAGCATCCCACAAAGCCAAGCGTAACTCAAGCACTAATGAATATTTTGACGTCAAATTTCACACAGATGTCAAGGACAATGCCATCAACCTAAAAAAGAAAAAGAAATGGAAATTCCATAAGCTCGGGAAATCTAAATTGAAAATTGGTCTTACTTTTTGGGCACAGTAGTAAGTGAAACTCTAAGCACATCAATAATAAAAATATATAGTATACGATAATTTATAAAACAAAAACACATTTAAATGAAAAGAAATAGAAAGACAGTTACAGATTTTCCCTCTTTCAGATTTTTTAGCGAGTTATATTTCTGCTCTTGGGCCTGAATGGCCGAGTGGCTAGCGCTCTAGCGCTCGGTACCACAGGTTTCGGGTTCGAGTCCCGGTGGTGCCATGGATGTTTGTAGTGGTTCAGAATCCACTTTAAACAGTAGGTCCCGGTCCTAATAGGATCGTAGAGCGTTGCAGAGCAGAGCAGAGGCTATTGTGATTTGGAGTTCATAGGGATCTCCCTGTACCTCCGAAGAATTTGGAGAACATAATTATATTATATTTTACCAAAATTAAGTTTACTGAGAAAATTACATTAAATGAGCACATGCTCGTGTATAAAATAAGGAGAGAAATTACTGTTAGTGTTTAAAAAAAAAAAAATTTTTTTTAAAAGTAAAAATAATAGTTAATTTAAATATTTATTTATAATAAATAATTGGACTAATTTTAAGTATTTATACCAATGCAATGCCATTCCTGAAGATTAGAAAGGAAAGAGAGGGCAGAGTCTAATTCACACATCCTTTGTCCTGTGATAAGAGCGGTTGCGATGCGAGGCGAAAACGTGAGCAGCGGTACTCGAGGTCGGCGGACGAACGTTAATAGCGAAAAAGGTGAATGCTAATGAGGCGAATTTAAAATTTACTCGGGAAGAAAAATGTTACGAAAAATATTAAAAAATTTATCCTGGATCGATATGGATGCGTTTCGCGATGGGAAAGGAATTAAAATCTTGATTGAATATAGAACGTGGTCGTTTTTTAGCGTAAGTGGAATCGCGATTATAGTCCGGAAGATTTACTAGAAGCGGATTGTTAGTGAGTGGAATTTTAAGAATCATATTTTCGGATAATTTTTGGCGTAATTTAGAAACGGTTCGAGATTTAATTCATTATGTATCCTATGTCTATTGTAATGGAGTGGCGCGTTAGTGATCGTTAAGAGAAATTGATTTTGAAAAGCTAGAGCGTTGCGGGGGCATTGTTACTCCGCGTCCGTGGCTTATCTTCAAGTTACACGCACCCCCTGGGTAATGTAAAGTGAGTACGTCTGTGCAGCGCTTGCCTTAAGGCATCCAAGACCAAGCTGTCTAAGTGATTGCCAGCTGCGTTAGAAAAAAAAATATTTCTGCTCTAAGGGGCCTGATGGCCGAGTTACTAGCGCTCTGGCGCTCGGTACCACAGGTATCGGGTTCGAATCCCGGCGGTGCCATGGGTGTTTGTAGTGGTTCGGAATCCACTTTAAACCGTAGGTCCCGGTCCTAATAGGATCGTAGAGCGTTGCGGGGGCATTGTTACTCCGCGACCGTGGCTTATCTTCAAGTTACACGCGCGCCCTGGGTAATGCAAAGTGAGTAATGTCTGCGCAGCGCTTGCCTTAAGGCATCCAAGACCAAGCTGTCTAAGTGTTTGCCAGCTGCATTAGAAAAAAAAATATTTCTGCTCTGTTTTCCGATGGATGATTTGTATTAGACTAAAACCACTATAACTTGCGATATTGATAACCAAAAAAAATTGTATATCGTAAGCTGTGTGGATATCGATAATCGTAAAATATCGATTAATCGTCCAGGTTTAATCATGGCAAATTCATATCTGTTGTCGATATTATGATTCATAAGCAATTGATGATTAGATTGATAATTTTATACGCGACTTATCGATGAGGCTTGGATAAATCCAGACCTAATGATGAAAAATTTGATACTTATAAACCTTCTGTTATCCATACAAAATTATATTGTTGCTATTATAGACGATATACTGATGAGATTTAAATAAATCAAGGTCTATTCAGGTAAACTTAAATCTGCTTTTAGTACTGAACCTCTGTTATTCACATATATATCATCTGAACATCAATTAAACCTCCTGTTATTCATAAACAAATCATATAAACATCAACTTAACCTCCTGTTATTCATAAACAAATAATCTAAACATCAATTTAAACCTCCTGTTATTCATAAATCCTCTAAACATCAAATTAAACCTCTTATTATTCATAAGCAAATCATCTGGACGTCAATTAAACCTCCTGTTATTCATAAACAAATCATCTGATGGTCTTATAGATGATCTATAGATGAGACTTGAGTAAATCTAACCTATATTATTATTAATTCAAGAGGAAAGTATTGTTTTAAAAAAGATTTGCTTGATTGTATCTGTAGTATAAAACATCTTATTTTTCTCAAATTTTCTTCTGAAATTGGCAACTTATTTCATTGCACGTAATATGACATATTATTGTGCCTCTTTACCATACGCATTTAAGTTTTAAGTTCGGCCACTAAAAATTTATTTACATAATCCTTTTTTTATTTCTGAATATTAAAAATAACAAAAATTAAAAATCAAAACTATTTCTGAAAGTAAGTTATTTTTAAAGTATATAGTTTAATTAAAGGGACGTAACAAAATTAGATTTACTTTTAGTTTTATCAAATTGATATTTTTAAATAAGCGTTTAAAGATAATTTAATATTTTTGGCCAAATCGCAACATAGTTGACGTTGGGATTTGGCAACTCTTTTGGTCATAATTTTGGCGTAATATTATCATAACAACGATTATTATCTTTGTCTAAATGATACATTTATGTGAATTAGCAAAACATAATTACATACAATAATTTGGCGATAAAGCGATTAAATTTGGCGTAAAAACAATTTAGGAATAAAATTTTGGCACAATAATGATATATTTAGGCGTAAACGCGATAGCATTTAGCGCAAAAGTTTTCCAGAGATAAAAATTTTTAGTGATAAAAATTTTGCGATAAAGCATTAACTTTTGGCTTAAAAGGAATTCAAAAAACAAAATTCGCTTAGTGAAAAAGTTTGGCAATAAAGCGATAAATGTTGGCTATAAAGCATTTCAATGATTAAATTTTGGCAGGATAGTGATAATATTTGGCGTTAAAGAGATAAACTTTGGCTTAAAAGCACTTTCAGGAATATGATCTAAAAGCAGTTAGGCTAGTAATGTAGGTGTATTAGCACTGCATGGAGAGGAATTTTGGCGAAATAGCGTTTTACGATGAAACCGAACTATTTTGCTGGTTTACTTGGCGATTTGGCATCGCAGTGAAGGATATAGGCGTAATATCATTTTACCTCGAAAACATTCATTACTATGCTTATTTGGCGACTTGGCAAGCTGGCGAGGTATTTGGCACAAAGGATACAAGATTCTAGATTTTTACAGCCAAAATTTTATTCTTAAATTGCCTTTACGAAAAATTTTATAGCTTTAAAGCCAAATTATTAAGTTGATTTTCCCCCCCTAACTCACAGAGATGTATCATTTCAATAGTGATAATAATTGCAAGGCTAAAATTATTCCAAAATTATTCGCTAATAGTCATATTTTTTTTTTATTTTTTTATTTCTCTATTATGCCGAAAAAAAGTCATGCTTTTTACGATGCTGAATTCGAATGACACAACAATATTATTAAAAAAGAAAAAAAAAAAAAAAAAAAAACTACATAAATTATAAACCAATAAATTTTTGTCCCGAAAATATTTTTGTCTCTTATACTATTACTGTTCCACAATGATAGTAATTCCACAGGTAGTTCTACACTTAAGAGTTCAGCTTGTTTATTTGGATATTTTTAGCGATTCCATTTGACGTAGAAAGGAGACTTGGCGAAATCGGAACCCTAAAATGCAGAATCCCCGGTTGATAGTATTATTTCATTTTATTGAATTACAGAAATTACTTCGATATTATTTTTCAAGGGAATTAGGAAGAATTTGGAAAATCAAACACTTTTGTGTTTGAAATTGTCGATTGAAATACACTGAAGTCACAAAAGTCATGGGATAGCAATATGCAAATTTTCAGATGGCAGTAGCATCGCGTAGAACAGGTATAAATGCGCAGTGCTTTCGCAGAGCTTTCACTTCTGTTCAAGTTATTCATGTGAAGAGGTTTTGACGTGATGATGACCGCACGACGGGAATTAACAGACTTTGAACGCGGAATGTTAGTTGGAGCTAGACGCATGGGTCATGCCATTTCGGAAATCGTTAGGGAATTCAACATTTCCAGATCCACTGTGTCAAGAGTGTGCCGAGAGTATGAAATTGCAGGCATAACATCCCACCATGGACAGCGCAGTGGTCGACCGCCTGCACTTAACGACCGAGACCGGCGACGTCTGCAAAGAGTCGTAAATTCTAACAGACAAGCAACACTGCGTCAAATAACCGCAAAAATCAATGTAGGACGTACAAGGGACTTGTCTGTTAGAACTGTGTGGAGAAATTTGGCTTTCTTGGGCTATTCCAGCAGAAGACCGACTCGAGTGCCTTTACTGACAGAACGACATCGCTTGCAGCGACTCTCGTGGGCACGTGAGCATATCGGTTGGTCCCTAGATGAATGGAAAACCGTGGCCTGGTCCGATGAGTCACGATTTCAGTTGGTAAGAGCTGATGGTAGGGTTCGAGTGTGGCGCAGACCCCACGAAGCCATGGACCCAAACTGTCAGCAAGGCACTGTTCAAGCTGGTGGTGGCTCCGTAATGGTGTGGGCTGTTTTTTCATGGCATGGACTTGGTCTTCTGGTGCGACTGGACCGAACATTGACTGGAAATGCTTATGTTCAGCTACTTGGAGATCACTTGCAGCCATTCATGGACTTCATGTACCCAAACAACGATGGGATTTTTATGGATGACAATGCGCCATGTCACCGGGCCACTATTGTTCGCGATTGGTTTGAAGAACATTCTGGACAATTCCAACGAATGATCTGGCCACCTAGATCGCCCGACATGAATCCCATCGAGCATTTATGGGACATCATCGAGAGGTCTGTTCGTGCCCAAAATCCTGCACCATCAACGCTTTCACAATTATGGACGTCTATCGAGACAGCATGGCTCAATATTCCTGCAGAAGACTTCCAACGACTTGTTGAGTCCATGAAACGTCGAGTTGCTGCGCTTCGCCGGGCGAAAGGAGGACCGACACGATATTAAGAGGTATCCCATGACTTTTGTCACTTCAGTGTATAGCTCAACATATTATTATAAATTCTATGAAAATAAGTGTCAAATAAAAATAAGTGTCACCAAATGCTATTTTATTATACTTCTTGTTGACTGATTATGTTATAACATTAGTACAGATGCTGAATAACCTCCTCTTGGTAATCTTTTTAAACTGGTGACAATTTTAATTAACTAAGAGATATGGTTGCATCAATAAATTTGTAGATACTGTTGTAAAATCACAGATTAGGGGTCATTGGGATTTGGCGTCCAAAATTCTTTTCGTCAATGTCTGCCAAACAATTTGTTTAGATTTTAAATGAAGAGAATTTCAAAAAGGACAGAAACCAGAGTTATTACATTTGGAAACGTATCTCTCAGTTAGCGCCACAAAAAAGTCGCCAAATTCCAACGGTCCCTATTTTGCGATTTGGCCGATATTGTTATATATCAGATCAGAAAAGAAGCGAAATTTTAAACAAATTATTGTCCTCTACCAAAGAAAATTATAATAATACTAACAATTAGCAATATTTATGATTTTATTGCAGAATATTATTATGAGGATTTATTTTTATTTTCATTTCTAGATGCCCGCTAATAAGGATGGAAATCACAGACTAATGCCAAGAAGGCATCGAAGCATAAATAGACTAAAACTCGCCAAAAGAGACTCAATAAAGGGTTTGATTGAAATATCGGAGCTCATGGATGAAAATACGGATAACAATAATAAGGATACTGAGATACATAATAACGAAACAAATGATTCAACAACAGTTAACAGGTGATAACAATTTAAGTTCTTCTTAAAATATTCAGTTTAACTACTGGGCGAGAATTCGAAAATCACAAAGTTTGGCGTCAATCAGACATATTTTAATTTGACTTAAAATCGATGTGAATTTTAATTTGACTTAATATTTTAAATATTGATAAAAAATTCCGGTAAAATCGCAGAATAAGGACCATTGGGATTTGGCGTCAAATTTGTTTTTGCCAAATTCCGCCAAGTAACTGGTTGCAACTACAAATGAACTGAATTGCAAACAATAAAAGAAATCCGGGTTATCTCATTTGGCCACTTACGACTCAGTTAAAAGGTGACTTCTTTAGAAATTACGATACCTCTGCTTTCGAAAAGAGTTGTTTGGTAAAACGCAAAAAATCCTTTACAATGCATTTTTGAACATTTTTTGTAGAAAATATTTTGTGAATGCCTAAATTTGAACTTAATTATTTTTTAAAGTATTTTCAAAGTAGTTTTAGCCTTTTATTTCTTATTTCGACAGAAGTTCTCTTAATCTTGTTTGCAAAGAACAGAAATAAATTATCTACAATATCGCCCGGTGATTCTGCCCGATGTATTATAATTATTTACATAGATCTGCCAAACTATAAAAAATGGTACATGTTTCTGTCAAATATTTAGGCATTAGACAGGTTTTTACCGATATGTATCGGTGTTGTGGCAGTTATGTTTGAGCGTATTTTGTGTTGAGTCAATTTCATTTTAGGAAAAAAAAATGATTCGCAGGTGTAAGTTGAACCAAAAGCACTAACAATTTCAACTAAGAGTCTGGTTTGCTCTCTATCAACAATCAACTGTGCGTTTTTAGGGAGGGTCACTGCGTCACTTAAAGTAAAACATAGAACCTGTTATACTAGATCAGGAGTCTCCAAACTACGGCCCGCGGGCCAAATCCGGCCCGCTAGGGTCATCAATCCCGCCCGAGACGGCGAATAGCTTATTGTTTTGTTTTTGTTTTTGTTTTTTTAAACACAGAATGACAAATTTGGTTTTATTTACTTGCTAGGTAAAGCTTAATGACAAGCGTAACACGCAGAAACTTTAACTTAAGCATAACAACTAACAAATAATTGAAATGAATCCCACTAACTTTATAAACTAGTGAACATCCCGCGGTTACCCTCGGTAGTTAGGTTGGGATAAAGAGTATCGCACATGTATGTATGTCGATGTTTGGAATGTACATATCTTGAATCAAACATAAACCTGCTCGCTCAGAGTACGTACTCGGCGACTAGTCTAGAAATTATAGATAAGGGCAGAAAAATTAAAACGGTTCTGGCCCTTGGTACTTACTGGAGTAAACAGTATGGCCCTAAGGCTGAAAAGTTTGGAGACCCCTGTACTAGATCATGAGTTCGCAGAATATAATTTAATTATTCTGCTGACTCATAACTGTAAACTCATAAATAAAAGAGGCAATATCTGCCATATATTAGCAAGAATATTATTTTAAAATCAAAGTATATTTTTTTTTGTCACACAATCGACAGTTAATTTTGGAATAGATGGATGCACACATAGTACATTTTTTAATACATTGGTTTTCACTACTTTGGCCATTATAAAATAAATATATTTCGTAAAATGTGATAAATCTCCCGGGCCGGAAAAATATTCAAGGCGGGCGGCGGGTTGGCCATCCCTGGTCTATACCATTAATTAAGAGTCACTCTCTCTATATAATATATATGGGGTAGTGGAAAACATTGATGCTATCTATTGAATCGGAATGGTCAGTTGGAGATTGAAGCTATTAGTATGCTAATCTGGAAATGAGTCTGACACGTTGTGGATTATGTATGCAACTGGCCAAAGCCATTCAGCCAATATTTACTGAGAAATGGCAGGGAAGGGGTGATATACGTCAGTTATGGACCAATAAATTCATACGTTATTACATGCTGCATTTGAAACACGAGATCAGAAAAGATTCGCTAACTTATTTCGCAATGTATATATTTACAGTTTTAGTGCATTTTTCTAAAAATCTGTTGGCGTTGTTGTTGAAGGGAAAATCATTATTTATCTCAATTAATTAAAAAATTTACGGAATATTATAATAAAAGAAGTTTTATTCGGGGCAGCCAATTGATTTATCAGTGGCAATTAATTTTCTTGAATTTTCTAGAATTGAAACTGTACGATTCTTAAACTCAATAGGATTCGTAAACGATTACGATTCTTAAATCGTATTGAATTAACCTGTTTTATACGAATGTTGCCTGTGTATCAATTGATATTAAATAAATATAGTTAAAATTTCGAAAACATTTAAAAGATTGTTAAATTTACTACAGAAAAACAAACATTTTAGTTAGGAGTTATTAATATCTTTTAGTTATTAATATCTTTAGTTATTAATCATTTTAGTTATTAATATCTTTTATTTTGAATGATAAAAGGGACAAATTTCTAGATCAATAGTCATCCATGTGGCATAGATTCAGCATTGATGTAGTAATTAAATTATATATTTTATATAATATTTATCTTTTCATAACAACATACTAATAACAACAATATCCATATAATTCATGTTTGTTTGTTGTTTCTTATCCCACTTGGCTGGCCAAGCCCACGAGCCCATATGGACTCATGATTGAAGGGGAAGGAAGCAGCTTCTGTTGTGATGGAGCACCCGTAGGTAGAAGCCTGACTTTTGCTCCGTGACGCTCTTACAGTCATAGGAGACCGGGACCTACGGCTTAAAGTGGATTCCGAACCACTACAAACATCCATGGCACTGCCGGGATTCGAACCCGAAACCTGTGGCACCGAGCGCCAGAGCGCTAGACACTCGGCCATTCAGGTCCCAAATTTGCCAACGGCACGCAGTGTTCCCAGGTGGTCACCCACCCAAGTACTGACCGCGCCCAATGATGCTTAACTTCGGTGATCTAACGAGAACCGGTATATTCAGCATGGTACGGCCGTTGGCACCATATAATAATTCATTATATATACAATATCCATATAATTCATTATATATACAATATCCATTATAATCCATTCATAATAATATGCAATATCCATATAATTTTTATTGAAATACCTAAATTAAATGTTATATATTATTTATCTTTTATAGCAAATATACATAATAATAAAAATGCATACATTTTTAACAATAAGTTAGTACAATAATATAAACTACAATATCCATTGACGAAGGGTTATAATTTTTATTTAATTACCTAAATTAAATTTTATACTTTAGATATTATTTATCTTTTATAACAAATACATAATGATATAAATGCATACATTTTTAACATTAAATTAATACAATACTATGAGCTACAATATTCATGGACGAAAGGTTATAATTTTAATTTAATTACCTAAATTAAATTTTATATTTTATACATTATTTATCTCTTTTAACAAGTAATAATAAAAAATGAGTACCTTTCTCAATTAGCTCACACTCTCCCTATATATATATCTTGCTCAAATTTTCCATTGTTAATAAAATACTTTTATTCATCCACTCACGTTCAAATATATATTTTTTTTTTGAACTTGTAGTGGACGACACTGGATGTTAATACAGTTTCTTCAATTATTATTTTATTAATTAAATTAAATTAATTAATTTTAGTTTTTTTTTAGATTTAAGTTGCATGTATCTACCCATAGATGGCGCCAGATAAACTTAAGAAAATGAATGAAGATTATTTATAAAGTACTTTCTGCAATAGAGTGAAAAAAAGTAGGAATTGACTTTAAAAAAAAAAAAAATTTCACATTACTTGTTAATGTTAAACTAGTATAAAAATATGAACTAAAGTAGGCCTATGATAAGCACTTTACCAATAAAATATACAATTTAAAAACTCACTAAAACTCACTTTTTAATTATATAATATTTTATATATTTATTTTTATATATTTATTATAATATTTTTAATTATTAACTCTCAATGTATATATAAATATAAATTGATTTTTTTTCTTCCTAGATTCCTTTCCAAAAGAACAAAGTACTTTTGAAAACTGTCATATTAAATGTATATCTAGTAATTCTTACATCTTGAAATGTTGCCAAAATTGGCTTCAAAAGCGGAAATTTAAAATGTAAGATGAATTAAAATAATTAGCATTAAAATATTTTATTAAAAAAAACCGATTATTTCTTGTTTTTGATTTTTTTTTTCTAAGATTTTTTTGATTTTTTTTTGTTTGAATTTGAAGATAATTTTTTTTGTTTTTTTAAGACATCATCATTGCGTGTTTCGTTTTTAACTTATTTTATTAACTTCAACCGTACAAAATACTTTCACGTTAAGCATTAATTGAATGATAGGTCTATTATAAAACTTGAAATTTGCTGTTTGCTGAAATTTGCTGCATAAATAACAATAAAAATATAACCTTAACACGTTATATATGTATACGTATATTAAATATGCATTATTATAAATATTTAAAAAATGGGTTCTTATATAATTTTGAACATTAATTTTTAAACATTTAAATTTAAGACTTTTTCAAAAAGCTTGATGAAAATGTGATTTAACATATTGCAGTGAATTTGAGTAAACAATTGGCATAAATATCGCCAAAGTTGGCTACATTTAAAACAATCGATTAATATAGTAATTTGACCACCAAGTTTGACCGATTTCAAGCTGTCAAATCGGATGGATTCAAATAGAACAGCGTATTAGTGAAAAAGCTAATGTCTTATGTCGCAACCGTGCTTCCTCCTACCCACTCGCAAGAGCCGCTCCCCCCTTCTTCGGCGTTCATGAGAAATGGACAATAGGGCTCGAGATTCTCACCCAAGAGGAAGTACAGCACAGCCCACGCTCCCGTTTAGAAACTTTTAATTTCTAATTTCTCATTTCGAGAGGAAATATATTTAGTTCATTAGTTAGGCCACTGACTCTCACCCAGAGAGGAATGAGAGTGGAGAGTATGTGAGTGGTGTTTGTGAGTGTGTATGTGTGTAAATAAAGCTGCTAGTTCTCAAACCTGTACCTCAAGTATCTCAACCCAATCACACCCAGTTACAATCTGGTTGCTCACTACAATGCTGATTTAATTACAATAAAAACAATTTTAATTCTAAGCAATTAGAATTTTAAATTTCAAAATATCAAAGGGAGCATTAGAAGCAATAATTCTATGCTAAAAATAAACTTTCTTTCTTTCAAAACTGCTTTGAACCAAGTTTAATTGATTAACAACCCTAAAAAGTAATCAATTCATCTGTTTCCGGTTTCAAAAGGGATGTTTACCTTTCTACGCATTCGATGTCCAACTAGAACAGGTATAATTTATCACTTTATAAATAAAGAAGACATTGGTGTATTTATTTACATTTAGATTAATTTTTTTTCTTATTATTTTTTTAACTGACGTACAGCTAAAAACTACGAAAAAAAAATTTTTTTTTAGCTATTTTTAATAAAATAAAAGTCTTATTTTTATTTTGTTAAATCAAGCTTACAAATTGTTTAGATAAAAAAAAAGTCGTCTGAAAAATAACCACGAACAGAAAATGACGTCATGACTCAGAAAGCATTCTTATTCGTCTTTGTTATTCATAATTCGTATTTTTCGTATTCGTTTTGATTTTTTTCATTAATAAATAATTTGGAAACATTCTAACGAAATTAAGAACAGTTTTAAAAATGCTCTTGGAATTAAAACAGTAAGTTTGATATTACGCATTTATTTTATTTATTTATTTTTTTTTTTTTACGTTTTATTTTTGTTCGTTTCAAATATTAGAGAGTTTTTGCATACCGTACATTAGTTACCGTAGGACGTCCGTTAGCTCATAGGAAACTGAGCATGCGCGCTAGGGAGAAAAAGCTAACGGACGTCCTACGGTAACTAACGTACGGTATGCAAAAACTCTCTATTCTAAAAAATTGCTTTCATTCTAAATTTATCGATTTTCACTTTTTATTCAGTCATAATGAAATAAATTAAATATTTGTTTGCAAGTAAAAATATTTAATAAATTGACAATATAAATTTGTATATAATTGGTATGTGCAATATAAATATTTAATAAATTGGTTCTTATATAATTGTTAAGGGCCTGATGACCGAGTGGCTAGCGCTCTGATGCTCGGTACCACAGGTTACGGGGTTCACCCCGGCGGTGCCATGAATGTTTGTAGTGGTTCGAAATCCACTGTAAATAGTAGGCCCCGGTCTGTTCAGCCTAAACTGTGCACAAGATGACCGTAGAGCGATAAACCAAACTATATAATTGTTAAAATTTAAAAGGATTTTGAAACATTTAAATTTAACACCTCTTGCAAATGCGACTTAACATATTACAGTGAATTTCAATCGACAATTGAAAAACATAATAAAAATCGCCAAGGTTGGCTATTTTTTAAACATTCGACTAATATAATAGTTTGCCCAATAAAAAAATAAGATTAATTTAATTTCAGTAAAAGCAATCTTAATACTAAACAATTAGAATTTTAAATTTAAATTTCATAACAGAGGAAATAGAAGCAATAATTCCACACTAACGAAAAAACTTTTTTTTTTCATTCAAAATTGCTTTGCCCCGAGTTTATCTGATTATCACCCCTAATAAGTAATCGATTCATCCGTTTCCGCTTTTAAAACGGATGTTTGCCTTTATTCTTCAGGTGGTTAAACTAGAACAGGTATAATTTATCACTTTATAAATAAGACAAGAAATTAGTGTACATATTTGCATTTAGATTATTATTATTATTATTATTTTTATTCTAGCGAATAGCTAAAAACTACGAAACAATTCATATTAGTTGTTTTTAATAGAATAAATTTTTTATTAATATTGTTAAATCGAGCTCATAAATTGTGTAAATAAAAAAAAAAATCGTCTGAAAAATTATCACGAACAGGAAATGACGTCATGACTCAAAAAGCATTCTTAATCATCTTTGCGATTCATAATACGTATTGTTTATGCTTTGATTTTTTTTTTTTTTTTTCAGTAATAAATAATTTGTAAACATTTTAACAAGTCTAATAACAGTTTTAAAAATTCTCTTGAATTAAAAACAGTAAGTTTTTGAAATGTTTGATATTACGTATTTATTTATTTTTCCTTTTTATTTTAGTTCATTTTAAATGCTGTTAAAAAAAAATTATTTTCATTCTAAATTGATTTATTCAGATTCGTTTTTTATTTTGTAATGAAATAAATTAATTATTTTCGTGCAATTTACATTATCATTTTTTTTTCCAACAGAAATGAATTTAATAAATAGCTATTATTTAATTAATTTCTCGAGTTTATTGGATATATAACATTAGAATAAAATTTATTAAATTCATTCATTATTTAGAAATAATACAGATTTTTTTGCTTTAGATTAATGTATAACAATTCACTTTGAAAACTAAATTATTTCTAGTTCTATACTAGTTGATATATTAATATTATTGTATTCAATAAGATTTAATTAATCAATAATATCTATTGTTATCAATAATATCTATTGTAATCAATAATATCTATTGTAATAATATATCTTAGCTTAAGTTTCCAACCGGTAAAAGCTAATCTAACACAATCATAATTTAAAAATTACTCAAATATCTTATTCATACAATGAATAAAATTTAGTTTTATCACTTATAAACGTATAATTAAGGAAACGAAAATGCTAATAGATAAAGAAAATATTTATTTTTACACGTGATACAAAATATCGCGAAAATTCAACGGTCGTCAGTCTAAAATGATTATTTTCCCAATACATATATTTTAAAGCTATGTTATGTAAATTAATATTATATTTTGGAAATGTAATTGGTAAAATAAAAGCGTAGGCTCATAAATTTTCGACTAGTGCTGACATCTATGAAAATAACTGAAAACTAAAGAAAAACTCTGCAATAAAGGTTTAGTATTAATTTTAATGCTAAATCAGCAATATATTTGCCGTTTTGAGAACTTTAGTTGAAACTGCCCAGTTTTCGTAAACAGCAAGTATATAAAATAAAATTTAATTTCGTATATGTATCGCTGATAAAAATGTCTTATCTCATAGACAAATGAGACAAGGCACAATTTTTAGAAGGTCACGGTCAAATTGTCTATTTTTGAAAATATTTGTAATTAAAATAGTTTACGGTACTTACGTATTAACGGTACCTTGGCGACAGTTGCGCCAATAAAGAGCACACGCGCCAACCGCAGCTACAGATTTGGCGCCAATCTACACTTAAAATTTTGTTCCAAATAATAAAATATATATGAAACACTTCATTTAAAATCAAAACGCTTTCAAAATATTTTTATTCCAAATAATAAAGATTGGCGACACTTAAAAACCGCCAAGTCTGTCGCCAAGGTACCGTTAATACGTAAGTACCTAGTTTACTTTTCTATTAAACAGCTGTATATAATATATTGTTTATATATATTGTTATATATATTGTTTTTAAAAATATATTGTTTTTATATGGTTATTGCGAATTCTAACATAAAAAATGTGTTCTTTTAGAAAGTAATTCTTCCCATAAATTAAAATTTTTTTTGTAGCTATAAGATTAAAATATTAATTGTATGTATTCTTGACATCCTCTGAATTAAACGAATGTTTTTATATGGCTATTGCGAAATCTAAAAAAAAAAAAAAAAAAGATGTTTTCTGTTTTCTTCTTGAAAGTAATTCTTCCAATAAATTACAATTTTTGTTATAGGGATAAAATTAATATTAACTGTATGTATTTTAATGTGTTGACTGTTGCCTCTATGAATTAAAAAAATATATTATTTTAAAATGGTTATTGCGAATTCTAAAATCTAAATTTAAAAAAATGTGTTCTTTTTGAAAATAATTCTTCTGATAAATTAGAATTTCTTTTTATAGTGATAAAATTAAAATTAACTTTATGTATTTTATCATGTTACCCGTAGTCCCTATGTATTAAAAAAATATATATTATTTTTAAAAAGATTTTAACATGTTAATTTTAAAGTCTAAAAATGTATTCTTATTATTGAAAGCTATTCTTCAGATAAATTATAATAAGTTTTTATAGAGATAATACTAACATTAACTGTATGCATTCATAACATTTTATGAATTAAAATTATATGTTTAGTTTTATATATGTATTTTATCATGAATATATAAAATCTAAAGTAAATGTATTTTAATGTTTCTTTGCTTATTAAAAACAAAGCAATAATTTAGAATTTTTTTTAAATATATAAAAATATATTATCTAGATATTAACCAAAGAGGTTAATTAAACAATTAAAATTTTAAGGTAATATTGTTATTGTATAAAAACTTTTGTTAGGCATTTAATAAATAAAAAAAATTTTTTTTTTTTTTTTAATTTATAAATAAAAAACTGTTAAAATTAGTTCAATTAGTTAAAATTAATTAAGAAACTGTTCAAACTGTTGTTGGGTAATTTTAAATATTTCGTATTAATAAAAATTTAAGATGTACCATGCAATAGATCGCAACAGCCCAATAAAAGACCGTTTGCACGCAGATTTCGAGACAAAAAAAATTTTTTTTTTTTTTTATAAATAAAAAACTGTTACGTAATTAACGGTTAAAATTAACGACAAACTTGGGGTATTTTTAAATGTCGCCAATTTAACAGCTACTAAGGTTAATAAACCAATAAATAGATTTGCCACAAACCCAAATCTGTAGCTGCGTTTGGCGCGTGTGCTCTTTAGATTGTCGAGACACCGTTAGATGTTTTCTTTTTATGGATTTTAGGGTTGTAAGCTCTACTCCCAACAGCCATATAAGACCGGAACCTAGGGCTTAAAAGGAATTCTGAAACACTACAAACATCCACAACACCGCCGGGACTTAAACCCGAAACCTGTGGCACTGAGCGCTTGTCATCACTCGGCCACACTAACAGGAATGGTTTGCTTATGACTGAGATGGGCGAGGTAGATATATAAGTCGGAAATTCCTTTTCAGTTAGTTCACAAAGGAGGGAAGAATTGTACGAAGTCTCCAGATATCAGACTTTAAAGTGTTGTTCAAAATTGTGGTGGAACAATCAGGGTAGTAAACAAGAGTGCTTAATAGTGTTTACTGAGAAACGTTGAATCTTCTAAACATCGTAGCGCATAATTCCGCAATTTTAAATTCTTTTCATTTTCAAACATCGTAGCGAATAATTTTATAATAAGTGTTTAGAGCAATAAAAAAAATTCAGTCATTATTACTTTGGGGAGAAGAAATAACATTTAAACACTTGCTGTGAGACATATATTAAATTATTTTTTTTCTATTAAAAAAATAAAATATTAAATAAAAATCTATACATTCATTAGAAATTTAAAATATTGGAATATGAGTTGGAAAACAAACATTACGCTATACTGAATAATATATTTTTGTTTCATAGAATATAGTTGTAAACATGTAAGTTTCTTTAAATAGATATTTTAACCATTTTAAATTAAAATATACTAAGATAATGAAATTATACACATACGATCTTTCACTAAATCTAATTTTTGTCACCATAAAAAAATATTGTTTATACAACGGTGTCATAAAAATTCAATTATTCCTTGAAATTTAAAAGCAAAATCTATAATCAGCAATTAATAATCAATAATTAAATAAATAATCAGCTAATTAATACTTGTATTCCTTTAAATGATCAATTAAAAAATATTTTTAAAGAGCGATAAAGAAAAAAAGAAGAGTGTTTTTCGTAAAATTTATGAACTAAACAAATTGTTCAATATAAAGAATAGAATTTGTTCAAATCCACCTGTAATTGTACCAATATAACAATTGCAAAGAAAAATTAATTTATTATATACTATTCAAATTCTTCGACGTGAATATGAAGGTATCTATTAAATTAGTATTTACTTTGATATTATTTAAATAGATCTCGTCTAAGATTACTTTTAATAGGATTTTATAATTAATTAAAATTACTTTTTGAAAACAATGAATTTCGAATCTGAAACAATGATAATAAAAAAAGAAGAGAATTTGGCAAAAAAAATTGGAAGTTAAATAAATTGTTCAATAGAAAGAATAGAATTTGTTCAAATCCACCTGTAATTGTACCAATCAAATAATTGTAAAGAAAAATTAATTTATTATATATTATTCAAATTCCTCAACGTGAATCTGAAGGTATCTATTAAATGAATATTTACTTTGATATTATTTTAATAGATTTTATCTAAAATTACTTTTTTTAAATAGAATTTGATAATTAATTAAAATTTCTTCCGAAAACAAGGAATCTCGAATCTGAAACAATGATAAAAAAAAAGAAGAGAATTTGGCAAAAAAAAAATTGGAAGCTAAATAAATTGTTCAATAGCAAGAATAGAATTGGTTAAAATCCACCTTTAATTGTACCAATATAGCAATTGTAAAGAAAAATTAATTTATTATATATTATTCAAATTCTAACGTGTGATTATGAAGGTATCTATTAAATGAATATTTACTTTGATATTATTTTAATAGATTTTATCTAAAATTACTTTTTAATAGGATTTGAAATAATTAAAATTTCTTCGAAAACAATGAATTTGAATAATTAAAAAAAAAAGAAGAGAGTTTGGAAAAAAAATTGCTTCCAATAGAAAAATAGGAATTTGAATCTGAAATAAACAATGATAAAAAAAAAAATAAGAGAATTTGACGCATAAAAAAATTTACTTTTGGAAGCTAAATAAATTGTTCAATAGAAAACAATGAATTTGAATGATAAAAAAATTGAAAATAAATTGTTCAATAGTAAAGTATAAATTTGTTAAAATCCACCTATAATTGTACCAATATAACAATTGCAAAGAAAAATTAATTTATTATATATTATTCGAATTCTTCGACGTGAATATGAAGGTATCTATTAAATGAATATTTACTTTGATTTTATTTTAATGGATATTGTCTAAGATTACTTTTCGATAATTAATTAAAATTTCCTTTCGAAAACAATGAATTTCGAATCGGGAACAAATTAGACTCGTTAAGTTTAAGGGTTAACTTAAAGTTAATGGATATCAAATTTTCTCCGTCTTGGAAAATACAATTTATTCCCCTATTTTCGCCTACATTAAAATTAAAACGCTTAAAAGCTGCAGCAATTTCTACCGCACTAATTACTCAATTTCTTTTCTGCGCTCAAAACTTTCTCCCCCCAATCTTCTCGGGAACCTCAGATTTCTCAGTCAGTCCGAACCTTAGATCCTGAACGCCATATTTTATTTCTAATTGTCTTCCTTTTACAGTCATTATGCTTGCTTTAAAACACCGCTGCCACCGTCCAAACCGAAATTAAATTACTTCACCAAACGAACACGAATATTAATTAAGCCGAAGAGCTATGATCCTCTTAAATCACGACATCATTTGAGAATCCCCAACCTCCCCTTTCTCTAAGAAGAGTACTTGGCTCTTAAAATTCTACAATGTGATTGTGACGCCTGCCTATTAGATGAAATCCCCACATCTGAGGGAAAGGGGTCAGTTATACCGCTGCTTTATGCTAATTAGCCGACAGTGCCGGACATGGCCAGAGCCCGATTGCGTCCGGCTATGTCCAGCCAATTACTGGCACCCTTGCGTGTGGGTGGGAAGAGGGAGAGGGGATGTTTGAACTGTGCTTTTAATGATACGATCGGGATTAGAGTTGGTATATTAAGACCTCTGTGGCTGAGGGAAAGATGGGACTTAATTGAGACTTACTGGGAAGTGGGGCTGTTTCCTGGCAATAAGACCATCTGACCTGTCCGGACGAATATGGGCAATGCATCCCAAAGTGGATGGCTATTTGAGTTTGATTGGATTGGCTTTGAGCAATCATAATGGATAGAGAGTCTTTTGAGAAAGAGGCTGTTAGATTGAGCCGGGGAGTGATTTCGGGAAGGATTTTTGTTGTAGGGCGATATATGGGAAATGCACATTTCGGATTGGTTACGCAATCAGATTGGTGTTGCAGGTATTTTATGCCTTTAAATGCTATCAGTGGAAACGAAGTTAAAAACAATATGCATATCTCACTTGTAAAAAAAAATAATAATAACACAACTCAAAAAACCCGACTTGCAATTTATTTGTTAATCCTCTAGGGACCGAATTTTTTTCTTTAATATAAAACAAGTAATATAAAAACAAATTTTTTAAAGTCAATTCCCTCTTTTTTTTTTTTCACTATATTGCAGAAAATTCTTTATAAATAATTTTCATTCATTTTTTTAAGTTTATCTGGCGCCATCTATTGGTAGATATACGCAACTTAAATCTAAAAAAAACTAAAAATTAATTAATTAAATTTAATTACTGAATTAATATTTGAAAAACTGTATTAACATCATGCCATCCACCACAAGTTTTAAAAAATGTATTTGAACTTGAGTGGATGAATAAAAAGTATTTTATGAACGATTGGAAATTTGAACAAGATATAGATAGGGAGAAAGTGTGATCTAATAGAAGGAATTGAAAAATACAACTCAACAAAACCCAATTTACATTTTATTTCTTAAACCTCAACGGATAGAATTTTTTTCTTAAATATAAAAAATTATGCCTGTAAAAAAAAAAAATGGTGTCAATATAGAGATGTATTAAAATTAAATTAGATTTAAACATATTGGGGGAAAAATTCTCTTAAATATAAACGTCTCATTTTGAAATAATTTTCGTCTATCTTTTGTTTACAGTTGCCTTTGAAGTAAAATTTTGAAAATGGAAATCGACTGGTGGCAACAGTCGGACTGCTTCATTAAAGCTTGAAAACTATATGAAAATTACTCCTAAACATTCTAGAATATCTGCAATTTTCTAGTTTAATGATATAGCCCCATGTTAAATCTGCTACAAAATTAATTTCACAAGAGCTCAGTTCAAGTGGCAAACGTTGGGATAAAAAATAATAATTCATGAATGCAAAAACTGTATGGATACAGTAATCGAAATAGTACCTACTTCATCGTAATCTGCATCGTCATAAACGTTTACACCGCTAATTGTATATGACGTTAGGTCTATGGTCCGTCCTAGGATCATAGACATTAAGAAAGGCAAAATGATGTTCGTCATCTTCGTCCACCTGAAATGTAAAAGATTCATCAGTCCACCTGAAACAACTCACACTAACAGTTAACTCTACAGAGCTTAGGATTCACATTCCAATCCTAGTTTCAGAAAGGAGTCATTTCAAAGCACAACAAGTATAAGTCCTCATTTATAGTCTTGGTTTTGTCGCTCCGGTCATTTTATGCACACTTTAAGCCAATTAGACAGGGACCTACAGTTTAACGTGGATTCCGAACTACTCACAAACATTCATTCCACCACCAAGATTCGAACCTGAAGCCTGTGATACCAAAGGCCAGAGAGCTAGCTAATTGTCCTGGTATTTTAGGAATTTTGTTAATTTTCTTCTCTTTTGACTGTTAGAAATTCAATTTGGACTTTAAACTTAATGCTTGCCTGATTCATGGTTCAGTTGTAACGTGTCCAGCTAGTATATATATGAGGATTTTGGTTCGAATCCGTTGCAGCCACTGTTTTCAGAAACGATCTCGATTGCAATTGGAACAGCATATGTAAGAATTCTCGGATTGATAGTCGGGTTATCCAGTTTCAGTTTTCCGGGTTTTATACAACCAGACAGACAAAAGAGGAGTATACTAAATGAGGGAAATTATGAGTATATTATGAGGGGAAAGTAAGTAAGTATGAGGTAAATACTCCTCGAAAGCAATTCCATTGCTTCATTGTCCATAATGTCCTAAATATTTGTTAGTGATATAAGAGGTCCACCAAATACACATAAATAAATAATATATTTATAGAAAATTAAACAATAAAGAAAATTGTGTCCATTAAGAAAGGGGGAAACGAAATTAAGACCCTCCGCTCATCACCCGTCTGTGGGCTGTTCGTGGCATATATTAGTAAAATACAAGGCCCATTGTTGTTCAATTAATAAAAAAAGAACATTATGTTCTTCTGATGTTCGAAGTGGAATACTTTCTTAGACTCCATAATAAATATACTTCCCCAACTCGTAAATATATTTGTACACTTGATGGATCTTGTCAGCTCTCTTACTTTGTTAAATGACTTACGAATGGTGGGTGTAACCTTAATTTACGAACCTCAAGGTATATCTTAACCTTATGACTCATCTTATACGAACTCTTCGTATAATAAAATTGCTGTCCAATGTTTCAAAATCTGTGCTCTAATGAGATGAAATGTTGTTCAAGCCACTCTTTGTTTTTATTTTGTTTTTCTGCAGACATTGGTAAGAACCAGAAATGAATTTATATATATATACACACACTTACAAACTGTGGGTGTAATCTTCGCCTTATAACCTTAAGGTATACCTCAACGTTATGGGTACTCTTATACGAACTCCTTGTATATTGAAATTATTGTTCAATGTTTCAAAATCTATTCTCTAATGAGATGAAATGTTGTTCAAGCTACTCTGTTTTTATTTTGGTTTTCTGCAGATATTAGTAAGAACCAGAAATGAATTTTTATATATATATATATAAATATACACTTACAAACTGTGGGTGTAATCTTCGCCTTATAACCATAAGGTATACCTCAACGTTATGGGTACTCTTATACGAAATCCTTGTATATTAAAATTATTGTCCAATGTTTCAAAATCTGTTCTCTAATGAGCTGAAATATTGCTCAAACGATAATTTTTTTTTATTTAATTTTGTTTTTTATTTACTTGTTTTTTCTGCAGATATTGCTAAGAACCAGAAATTAATTAATATATACGTATATTATATAACTGAACTAACTCCCTTGCATTACAGTCCGTGATGGACCATGGCCGTCTGCCATTCTGAATCAGGAGATGTTTTCTTTTTAAGGGGTAGGGTTGTCAGCTTTACGCCCAAGAGTCATATTAGACAGGGACCTAGAGTTTAAAGTGCAGTCCGAACCATTGCAAGTAACCGTGACACCGTCAGGACACATACCCGAAATATGTGGCACCGAGCGCCAGAGCGCTAATCACTCGAATCATAACCCCATATATCTATCTATATATATATTCTACTAAGGGGGCCTGAATGGCCGAGTGGCTAGCGCTTTGGCGCTCGGTAGCTCAGGTTTCGGGTTCGAGTCCCGACGGTGCCATGGATGTTTGTAGTGGTTCGGAATCCACTTTTAACCGCAGGTCCCTAGGTCTACGATCCTAGTAGGACCGTAGAGCGTTGCGGGGGCATTGTTACTCCGCGTCCGTATCTTCAAGTTACACGCGCCCCCTGGGTAATGCAAAGTGAGTAACGTCTGTGCAGCGCTTGCCTTAAGGCATCCAAGACCAAGCTGTCTAAGTGTTTCCCAGCTGCATTGGAACAAAATATATATATATATATTCTACTAAAGCAACACTGGAGGATTTAGAAGCCTATGAATTTATTGTTCCCACCCCAGATCTAGTTACAAGAATTTTCAATTAAGCACCGTTTGCCGCGTTTTTTCATTTAACTGACTTAATTCAGAACCCCAAAACGACGAACGAATAACTTTATAATTATTTTTTTAATACGTATCAGGATACGTATCGAACGTGGCCGAGTTTGGGCTGAATTGAAGTTCAGAAAATTTAATAAGGATTACATTACACTCTGCATTACGTAATACTACACTAGAGTTTTCCACCATGCTGGGGAAGCCAATTAATGAAAAAACAGATAAATGCATTTCGGTTCTTTATTGATTTCGGGAGAAAACTAATAAGTAACTTGATCACCTTTGATTAAAATTCTTTGTACCTTCCTTTTCCGTTTTTAATAGATTTATATTTTAATTTTAAATTTTTATTTTTATTTTTATTTTTTTTTTTTTTTTTCAAGGAATGAATATTTGGCCTTATTTTAATTCGCTCATTTTGGAAGAAGGGGAAAAATAATTATGTTTTTTATTTTACATATTTTCAAATTATAAAATAATAATGAAAACAAAATATGGTCAAAATATTTGTTTGTCAATAAAATATATAAGAACTTAAAAGGGAAGGAAAAACATATTTTTTGTGAAAGGTGTTTTTATAATTTTTTAATTTCGTGTTTAGTAAAAGAAAATGACAATTTAAGAATGAATTACTACGGATATTTATTACAGTATTATTATTATGTATTATTATTGTATATAATATGTTATTGTTATTATTATTATTATGTTTATTATATTACGTACAATATATTATTTTTTAGTAATTCGTAATAGTTTAGTAATAATAATTTATTTAGTAAATCAGTAAAATATTTTTGTGCATTAACCATTCAATTACTACTTCCAACATTTACAAATAAAACACAATCCTATAAAATTATTCTGACATGTGCAAAATGCTGAAATAAAATACTTTTTAAATTTAAATAATTTTAACTTTAATAATTTTAAAGTTTAAATAATTTTAAAAGAAAAAAATTAGCATAAATATTTAGTTTTGTTTTGCTCATAAAATTTCCAAATAAAAATTGCACATGAATAAAAAAATATTATTCATGTGCAATTTTGATTATTATTCTCAAAATTCTAATATATCTCTCTTATCTTTGTCCAGTATTAGCTTATGCAAGCTCAGTTTGGGGTTCTGTCGCACGTACAAATTTTGAAATTATTCAAAGGCTTGAGAACAAAACTCTCAGAATGTTAACGAATTCACCCTGGTACTTTCGTAATGACGATATTAGATGAGCTCCCACGATTCCAAGTTTAAGACAATTTATTCACAAAATTTCTACTCAATTCTATAATGATCTGCGAAACTTCAATAACCTCGTTTTAAATATCCTACAAAATTACGATTATGATATTTCTTCCCGCAAACATAGCAAAAGACCTCGCACTGTTCTAAATATTTTAAATTAATTCCTTACAATTGCCTAGATGAAAAAAGTTCGCTTTTCGCCTAAGCTATTTTTTCTCCTAATTTGACATTTGCTCATTTTTTTTTTTTTTTTATTACATGCAACTGATTTCCTCAACATGTACACCTTTGAAATGTTTGTTATTTTTCATTTTATAATTTTATTAAATAAATAATAATTTTTTAAAAAAAAAAGGACATTTAATTATCTCTTTTTCTTATTAACTCTAAGGGCATGAGACCGCCGCTATGTTTCAACATTTTACAATGAAGGAGCTAGTGGACTCTAAGCGGCCAAGGATCTCCGTATTAATCTACAATAAGAGACAGATAATAGGACTGACGTCATTCAAAGAGAAATACAGTTACGGTTAAAAGAACAGCTTACAACAATTTATTTAAAAACGCATTTATTTTAATGCAGCTAATATTTTAGTAAAAATATATAAATTTATTAAATAATAAATGATTGCAATATTTATAAATTAAAATGTATTATTTTCTTTTCTTTTAAATAGTTTAATATAGTTAAATTAAACTAGGTAAAAATTTAAGGAAATTATTATTTTATTAATAACCTTGACTGTTTTCACGTTGTTCTTTTCTGGAAATCGTCTATTCTTTTGATGATAGTACATCGTCTGCTCTTTGCATATTAAGTTATTCCATATATTTAATTTTTGTATTCTTTAATTTTTTTTTCTGTGTTTATTTGATTTCAAACTTAAACGTATTCAAAAATATAAGAAACTCTTTATAACTCATTTAATATATTATTTTAGAATTATTTCAAAACTTGCAAATAGTTCTTTATTAGTGTTTAATTTTTGTATTCATTGAAATTTTTCTGTGGTGATTTGATTTCAAACTTAAATTTAAACAAAACTATAATGAAACCAGTTGTATCAATAGTATAAAAAGTAAGGAAATAAAAGTATTTTATCAATTACTAATAAAATTAGATTAAGAATTAAATTAGATTAAATTAGTTATTCGTTTAATAAAAATGCAGGAATCACCTTAAGAATTTATTCTAGAATTATTTCAAAACTTGCAAATAGTTCTTTATTAGTGTTTAATTTTTATATTAATTCAATTTTTTTCTGTGGTGATTTGATTGCAAACTTAAATGTATTTAAAAATATAATGAACCCAGTTGATTCAATAGTAGAAAAAGTAAGAGAAATATTTTTTTCAATTACTAAGAAAATATAAGTTTAGATTAAAATATTTATTCGCATAAGAATTATGCTAGAATCATCTTAAGAATTTATTTTAGAATTAATTCGAAACTTGTAAATAGTTCTTTATTAGTGCTATAAATTTTAAATAGTTTTCTATTAAGAATTTATCTGAAAATAGAAATCCTGGCATAAGAAAAACAGGCCATATGGAAATTATACTATAGAAGTCTAATAATATTGCTGATTTTTTTTTTTTTTTTTTTTTTACTTTTTTTTTTTGTACTTTTTCTTTTTTATACTAAAATATACACAAAACAATTTAGAACCTAAAAACAGTTAAGGACTTACCTATTGTTCGAAATCCGCGAACTTTACCAGCGTAATGACAAAAAATTCAAGACTGTTATAAACCAGTAAAAAAAAAAAAAGTCCAGATGTCAAACCTCCATGAGTATAATGCAGCTGGAGTAATAAAGATACGGCCAAAACAAAACTTATTGATAAGAATCTATCACAAGATTTTCCCCCAGCAGTTGTGAACCTTCCTTTTTTTCTCAAAAGAAAAAGTAATCCTAAACTTTAAAGAATGCTTTTTATAGGTTTGCAAAACGAATGAGTTATCATGAAAATTTGTGAGAATCTTTTGAGCGAAATATATTCTTCTTCTTGGCTTATGGGTTCATACTTTCTAAAAACCCGATTTTGAATACAATTTTTAGCTTATATTTATAACATTTAATGTAGACTTTTTTTGTTATATTTATCATTTTTAATCCAGAATTTTTTATATTTATTACTTTTAACATCTTTTTAGAATCTTTTTATATTTAACAATCTTGATATAGAGTTTTCTTATATTTATCACATTTAATATGGAATTTTTTTTATATTTATCAGGAATTCATATTTATATCTACCTATCTATATCTATCTCTCTCTCTATATATATATATATTTATATTTTTAATATGCATGTTTTATATATATATATATAAATTTAATATGAATGTTTTATATTTATCATTTTGAATATGGATTCTTTTATATTTATCCCTTTTAATATAGATTTTTTGGTACTACGTATTAACACTACCTTGGCTACAGATTTGGCGGTTTTTAAGTGTCGCCAATCTAACACCTACAGATTTGGCGCTCTTTTAAGTGGCGCCAATCTAACAGCTACGGATTTGCTGATTTTTGGTGCCATTTTTTAGTGCTACGAAAATGAGTATTTGGGATTTGCGTCGCAGGGCACAGTCACAGCAATTTTCATTTTTCAGCAGCGAAATATTTTACCAAAAAACGAATATGTCCCAATTCCCATGACATGAAACTTTATTTTGCAAACGTAAGTTTTTGGAAAATGCAATTTCGGTCAGTGTTGATGCTTATCGAAAAGACAACTTTGGTTTAGAAGCAGAATTTTTAAAAACCGCCAAATCTGGCGCTGCGGTTGGCGTTCAAAGATAACTGCGTGCGCGTGCGAGGCAACGCGCATGTTGCTCTTTATTGGCGCAGCTGTGGCGCGTGTAGCGTCACACGCCATAAGTTTACTGATTTTTTTTATATTTAACATTTTTAGCGCTGGTTTTCTTATATTTATTATGAATTTATATCTGCTTTGTATCTATCTGCAAATTTGTACTTACTATATATGTATAGATAGATCTATTTTTATTATAGATTTCTAACTTTTATAATTATCATTTGTAATACATTTCGAGTGACCAATTTTTAATATTT
>BPLQ01010545.1:0-44728 GCA_021605075.1 Caerostris darwini | reverse complement strand
CTACTTGTGTATTTTACTGATAAATCAAAATATTTAATAAAAATATGAAATCATAATTTATGAACAAGTTTTTTTATTTCCAAATTGCAATCGTATTTTCTATTTAAATTCCTCTTTCTGAACATTCAAAATTGTTTTTAAATATTTCAGAAATATATACGATTTTTTTTATTAATCAATTAATGTATTTTTGAAACAGAATTTAGTTTTTCTTATAAATGGTTGGTATGTTTTATTTTATACGTTTTTGACATTAATTATTCAATTTATTGTATAGGTTACACATATTATTATTATTAATTGTAATTAAAAAATGCATGCACTATTTTTAATAAAAAAATAAGGAATTGCAAATAATTTAATCATCTAAATGCAATTCATTTGAATTTGGAAAAAAAAAACAATTCCATATCTTTAATCTATTGTGTAAATATCAATACTTTTTTTAATCCAACATAATTTTCACATGAAAATTTGAACATTTTTTTTTTCACAAACTGATTTATTAACTTCAAAAATTGATAAAAAGAATACTTACAAATAAAAATTGCATATCAGATAAGTGTGTAATTATTAATAAAAAAAAAAATTAATAATAATTACATTACCCAAAATCTCCATTGCAATCATCAAAAATAGGAACGTTTTCCAACAATTTCTTTTAAAGCAATCGATAATTGCTAACTTTACTAATATATGATACAATGTTTTTTTTTTTAATTCTAGATCGCTGATATCTCTAAAACGATGTACGAACAATGTAAATAACAGTCCCTTTTTTAATCATAACAGAATTTTAACATGAAACATTCGTTGATTTTTCTTTTCACAAACTTGTTAATTAACAATAAAAGATGATAAAAATACTTACAAATAAACGCTGCATACGATAATAAGTGTGTAAAATAATATTCCAAATACAAAAAGTAATAATAATTACATTAACAAACATCTCCATTGCCATCACTAAAAAGAGAAACCTTTTCGAATATTTTTTAAAAAGCAAACGATAATTGCTAACAAAATATTTAATAATATATCAGATAGAATGTTTTTTTTTTAATTCTTGATCGCTGATATCTCTAAAACAATATACATTTTTCAACAACTTCTCTTTTTTTAGTTTCATTTCAATGCATTTTTATATTTATTGCCTCAACACAAATTAAGAACTGGTTAATTTTTAATCACGTTGAAAAAAGTCGTTTGCATTGAGAAAAAAAAATTCTATTCTTTATTTTTAACGATTTATAATTACTATGGTTTGGCAACACAGACGAAGTTTATTTTCTTATTATATTTTACAAGAATTTTCAAACTATTCACTGCAAATATATCAAAAATTTTCCCAAATATGTACCATGAACCTTTAATTCTCTAAAAAAAACTTCAATAAAATAAACAGTGAAAATCAAATTAGCAGAATCTTCTATATTTATTTTGCTGGTTAAATAATTGGTTAAGGAAATTTTAATACTCAAAGAATAATATAATCATTAAATTAATTTATATTTCAAGCTTTATCAATTTAAAGCAGTAGAAGTCTTCCCTGAGATTTTAATAAAAAATATAATAGAGAAACATAATGTATATAATGGAAATGATTTTAATTATAATAGAATTTTTTTAGCTTTGAAACAAATTTTACTAAAACTAAATTTTTAATATTTGCCAATTTTAGAGACCAGGGTACAGCTCTTTGAATTTCTGACTGGAGGGAGGTTTATAAAGGGTATGGAATATGAAATCAGTACGCTAGAAAGTCCACCACTGGATTTGAGCATTTAGTAAGATATTGCATCTACAGAATCAGTCATCGCCTTTATGGCGAACTCTACAGATGCTAATGCTAGGAATGATCTAAATTTTAGTAGTTTACGAAATATGGGGTTCAACAAATTTAATGAACTCCAAGTTTAACAGACAGAAATGTAAATTGCTTTGAAATTGAGATCATATAAAGACTAGAAAATAAAATTCTACGTATGATTACAAATTCGCCCTAATTTTTCCAAAATGAGGAAAACAGATATGCTCTTTACCAAGTTTTAAACAATTTGCTTACAAAATTTCCCAAAATATTTATAACTCCATTCCAAATATTTATAATTCTGTTTTGAATTATCTAAGCAACTATGAGTACGACATTTCTGATTTCAAAAATCGCAAAAGACCTCGCGTTGTTCTGAATAGTACTCATTAACGTTTCGATATCCTTCTTTCCGAATTACCATGCAGTTTCTCCGCTGAGTCACAATTTCCCGTAAGTCTGTTTTTGTTTCTATTATTTATTTTTTTATTACCTTTAATTTTTTCCCTTTTAAACTTTTATTCCTCACTATTCTTACTAATTTATTCCTAATAATTATATATGTATATATTATTAATTAAAAAATTAATTAATATGTTTTAAAATGTTTATATATATCTTATTCCTTTTCTATCTAATCAATGGGCTCAAAACTTAAAAAACTTCTCTCATTCACAAAGCAGGAGATAGAGGTTGCTGTGACTCTATGGCTTTCCTTCTACCTGGCAAATCGCCGTAGCCTGAAATGGAAAAAAAACCGTTTGATATAAAAATTAACTCACGAAATCAGTAGGCTGGAAAGTACTCACTCTATTTCTGCATTTAGAAAGAAGTTGTCTATGCAGAGGCAATTATATCATTTATGGTGAACTCTACAAACAATTAATTTACATTAAAGAACATTTCTAAATCAAGCCACCAGATGGAGCCAAATACTACCAAGTAGCTCCATACAGACGCTCGAGTCAAATAGCGATTTTTATTTAATTTAAAAGAAATAATTAAAATTTATTCGTAATTTTATTTTGGCTAGACGCGAGGGTAAAGAATAATAACGCCAGAGAAAAATAAATGAGATAAATTCTGTCACATTCACTGATACGAACAAAACCAAAATTCCGTTGTTTAAAAGAAAGGCCTTCCTCCTTCAAACCTGCATAATCTCATTATCGAAGATTTATTTATAGATGAAGAAGGAATATGGATTAGCTAGTTTCTTTTAAAAGACCCGCTTATCCTATTGACCCTCAAGTGTTGATAATTATTTCATTATTTGAAATTAGCTTTTTATTCTTGTATTCATTAATTTCTATTTTAACTAACAATTTGACGAACATATTATTCGCGAGAATTTTTTGAGATTTCGATTATGGGACATTAATTTGGTAAATTTTATTAGGGGGAAAAATATTAATAATAAAAAGTGCGAAAAAAAAATCGTAATGCAAATGCAAAACACTAATAACGATTTAGAATTGTGGTTGTGAAAACGTAAAAAAAAGGTTGTTGGGAATATTTAATAAATAATTCTATATAATAGAATATTTTAAAGACAAAAATAACAAGAAAAATAAAAATTTCACAATGGCATAAATTTTAGAAAAACAATGTTTGAAACAATTAACTTTAATATAATTAATTTTAAGCAAATTAATTTAAATTACAAAATTTTTAAATCAAGCCACCAGTTGGAGCCAAATACTACCAAGTAGCACCATAGAGACGCTCGTGTCAAATAAAGATTTTTGTTTAATTAAAAAGAACTAAATAAATTTTATTCGTAATTTAATACCTAGACGCGAGAGTAAAGAATTATAACGCCATAGAAAAAAAATTAGAACACTTATTATATCTTTTAAATTACACTAGAATTTCCGTACATACAAAAATCCATTTATTTATATTGGCGGTTGGTATGCTCTCAGTTTTCAAGATCTAAATGATCAAAACCATTTTTTTTATTTAAAAATAAAACAAATAAAATAAATAAAAATATAGCTTTAGAAAAGCATCGGTGAAATTCGTAGAAATAAAACTAAAAATAATTCCAGCAGCCATGTTGTAGGATTTAGTTGCATTGATTTTCCAAAAGTATTCTACAAAAGAATGCCTGGTATTCGTGTTTTAGTAGAAGTTCGGAAGGTGTTAGAAAAATATATGCTGCCTTAAAATTTATGCTGGATATTTATTGTGACAAAAGGGGTTTTCAATCCTTATAGAGGAAAGAATTGACTTTTGTTGGAGAATAAATTTTTTTTCTACAAAAAAAAGGGGAAGTGACAAAAGATTTAAAATTATTTTAATAAAACATGTTGTTTAAAATTATTGATAACATATTTTGATGAGTAAATAAAAAACATAATAAATTTGTTTCAAAGCAAAATTCTTTTTTATCATATGTGATTATGATGTTGTCCTGGTTAGGGGGTCTGTGACGTTATCCGAAAATGAGGGCAAAAGCAAATAAAGCTCCGTTACAAATTTTGGCGGGAAAATGGTTGTTTGGGCCCCTTAACTCTTGAAATGATTCGTGAATAACGTTAATAACGTTAACTCTGAATAACGTTACTAACGTTGTTGTTTCTTTTAACTCTGTTGTTTCTTTTAAAGGAATATGTAATAGTTATTCACAATAACATTTTGTTTACAATTTTACAAAAAAAAAACAGTGCCACTAAACCCTACAACACCGCTGCTGGCATTAATTTTTAGTCTTATATTTAGAAATTTCACCAATGCTTTTCTTAAGCTATACTTTAATTTATTTTATTTGTTTAGGAATTTGTTAACGAATTTTCTGGAGAATTTGGATTTTATTTGAAGTGTTTTGTAGCAGGGTTTGAATCACTTTTCATGTTTTGGTTTGGGATTTTAAACATTTGCATATCCAATGGCTATAAGTACTCGTAGTGAGTTAACCAATTTCTTCTTTTTGAAGTTTCATATTTATCACTTTTGGCATTTTCTAGTGCCTATTGAACTGTATAGAGCTTCTTATTGTATTTGGAATACTTCTTTCTTCCTTTACGCTTAGAAATTTCAAACTTTGATGCATTCTTTTGGGTATTGTATGTGATAACGCTTCTTGTAGAATTTGGAATACTTCATTCTTCATTTAAGACTACATTTATATTACTTTTGAATATTCTTTTTAAGATTCTTGAACAATTCATTCTTCATGAAGTTCTTGATCTATTCAACACAGCTATATTCCTGTGGCTATTTGAATTTGCCCTTTCTTGTAGTATTCCAACCAATTGCTTCATATATCTCTTGCATTATTAAACATTGGCACATTGCCGAGTTTATTCATCCGTTTTCGAATGTTAATATATGATAAGTTGAAATTTGCCGAGCAGATTTCAGCATTTTTTTATACTTAAGCTTATTTCAATTTATTCTAAAAATTTAATAAAACATAGGGTATTTAACTGTATTTTTGGAAAGAAAGGTTTTAATATTTTTCTTAGAAGAAAAAGAAATATTCTGTTTGGATCTTTGCTAAAACATTTTTAATAGAAAAGAAGCTTATGTATACGTACACGGATAAAAAGTTTTCGTACTTTTCTACAGCAAAGACTAAGTAGAGAGAAAAAGCGAAAAGTCTTTTCACACATTTCGGTTACAGGATTAGGGATAAAGGGAATTCAAAGGGACTCAAAGGGATATTCAAAGGGATGCTTTTATCCTACATTTTGTCTTAGACAAACGTGTCAAAATGGCTTTGAAAAGAATGGCAAAGAAATATTTTTCTGAAAAGGGAATCTTAGGAATATTTTTCTTTCTTTCCAGGAAAACAAATATTTGAATATATTAAAAAAAAGCAACATTCATTGTTTTCAAATTAGTTATGAATAAATTGACAATAAATTCCTGATCATAAATATAAAACTAAGAAAATAAAGTATGCTAAAATTAATTAATAATGAATTTTAAAGATCGATTAATATCACAATCTAATTTATATATTATTATATATATTATTTAAAAAACAGTCTTCATTATTTTCAAAAATTGTTGTTACTTGTTACTTGCAGCTCGGGACAAACATATGGGGAGGGATGGAAGGGACATCTCTACTCATGGATGGATGGAAAGGAGGGCAGCTTTTGTTGTAGACATTGTTTCAAAAAAAGAGAAGACTCGATGGAGTTTGTGATGTTCAGTATCTTGCCTCGTCAGTCGAACGACCTGGTGGGGGTTTTCCGGTAATTATCCCATATATTAAGCAAATGCTGTGTAGTTCCCCTAAATATCATTCTGAAATGTACTTCTTTCTTTCTTCAGTGACTCGGAGCCACGTCAGACTTCTACTTACGGGTGCTGCCTCCCCCCTCCACCCACGATTTGGTTTGTAGCTCTACAGTCATTTTGTGCACTCTTTAAGATAATTAGACCGGGACGTGGATTCTTAACCACTGACAAATATACATGCCACCGCCAGGATTCAATTTTAAAACCTGTGGTCCCAAAGGCCAGAAGCTCTAGCCAATCGGTCCTCAGGCCTGGAAGGTTTTTTTCAGAATTTCTCTCATACGATATGCAAATGCTGGGCAGTTCCTCCCAAACGTCCTCCTGGAAGGCCTAGAACTTTCCTCTTTCTTCAGCTATATGGAGCCAAGTCAAACTTCTACCTATGACTGCTCTATCACAACGGAAGCTGCAATCCCTTCCCTCCCTCCATGAGTAGATTACTCGTGGGGTGTCCGTCCTGCGCTGCCGGAAACTGAGGAGGAGTCACAACAACAACAATAACTCTTAATATATGGAAATTTAAAGTTATAAGTAGGTATATTTAGCATAATATTATTTATATTATATTATTTTTGTTTTTCATATATTGAATTCAGGAATTAAAATAAAAAGAGTTCTTTGTTGAATAAACCTGATCGAACCTGAAGCCTGTGGTACCAAAGGCAAGAGCCCTAGCCAATTGGTCATCAGGTTGCTTCATCCATTTGACGGACGCCAAATGAATAATCTCAACGAGTAGATTATTTATTTGGCATCCGTTCTTCGCTGCCGAACACTTAGGATTATTCACAACAACAACAATTTAATTTAAATTTTCATTAACACTAAGTATATTATTTCGCAGAACATTATTTGCATTCTATTATTTTTCATTTTTTTCACATACATCGAATTAAATTTTAATTTAAGAAAAAACGTTCATGTTGAATAAAATAAATCCCAAAAGTTTCCATTTATAATAATGCTAACAAATGTAAATCTTTAATACGAACAGCAAAATATCTTATTTAAAAAATGTTTTTTACGATGCTAAATTGTTTTGTATTATAAGGAGAAATAAGTAAGTACTTGGAATGCGAAGACAGTTTTATTTGTCAATGGCTTGTAAATGAATAAATATATGAGATAACAAAATCATTTAAACAGAATGTTTTTCTTTTAACTACTCTGGTTGAAACGATACTCTATCTTGATAAGGTATTTTTACTTTTTGTTTACTTAGAAATGAACTGAAGAAAAGTGAAAGAATGGTACGAAAACAACATTTCGGAATGACATTTCACGAGAATTTTAATTGAAAATGAAGTTGAGACATTTGTAATGCTGACAGTCTTCTTATCTAAGGAAAAAATGTCACTGAAGTTATTTTCCCCGAGTGTCCATTCGAATCGTGACAAAACAAATGACGTCGAACATTTGAGAATTCTGTGGAAGTGGAGGAACAATGATGTTGTCGTGGATGAGAAAAACAGCAGATTAATTCAAATAAAAGGAATGTCTTCGAAAAGGACTATGTGACATTTTATGTTATACTAGAAAGAGTATAAAATGGATAATTAATATCGCAATTTTATATTTCTTGCACTAATGAAAAAAACGTAGAATATGTTTTATATTGCCCGATTCTTTACTGAGTGGCGCCGCTGGTGAGCATTAGGGCTGAGGTTCAATATTCTGGCGGCTTTGTTGTAGACACTGTTTCAAAAAAAGGGGAGACTCGATGGCGTAGGTGATGTTCAACCTCTTGCCTCATGAGTCGGACTACCTGAGTGGGAATTTTCTGCGTTTTTTCCCATACGATACGCAAATGAGGAGTAGTTCCCTCTATATGTCCTCTCGGAAGGCACTTCCCTCCCTCTTCAACGACTCGAAGTCAAGTCAGATTTCTGCCTACGGGTGCTACATCACAACAGAAGCTGCCCCCTTTCCCTACGTCCAGGGTTTAGTTTGTCCTCTAGGATAATTTGTTTCATAGTTTAGGCTAATTTGACACGGACCTACATTATAAGGAGGTTTCTGAAACACCCACAAACATCCATGCCACCGACAGGATTCGAAACTGAAGCCTGTGGTACCAAAGGCCAGAATGCTAGCCAATTGGCCATCAAGTCACTCCATCCATAAGTAGACTGTTCATGGGGTGTACGTCCCTCGCTGCTGAACACTGAGGCGGAGTCACAACAAAAACAATAATTCCTAATTTAAATTTTACAAAACATTAACTATATTATTTAGCAGAATATTATTTGCATTCTATTGTTTTTCCTTTTTTCAAATGCATTCGAATTCAGTTTTAATGCCGGAATTAAAAAAAGTGTTCTTTGTAAATAAATTCCAAAAATTTCCATTTATAATACCGCTAACAAATATAAATCTTTAATATGAGTAAAACAACAACTGATATCTTTTGTAAATGGAGACTGAGACAACAAAATCACTTAATCAAAATCTTTTTCTTTAACTACTTTGGTTGAAACGATGCTTTATCTTGATACGGTACTTTTACTTTTTGTTTACATAGAAATTAATTGAAGGAAATTGAAAGAATGGTAAGAAAACAACATTTCGGAATGACATTTCGCGAGAGTTTCAATTGAAAAGAGCGTTGAGACATTTGGAATACTCACAGTCTTCTTATTTCGGGAAAAATGTCGCTGTTATTTTTCACCGAGTGTCAGTTCGAATCGTGACAAAACAAATGACATCGAGCATTTTAGAATTCCGTGTGAGTGGAGAAACAATGATCTTGCCGTGAAGGAGAAAAACAGCAGAGAAATTCAAATAAAGAAATGTCTTACAAAAGGTACATGCGACATTTTACGTTATAGGAAGAGTATAAAAAGATATATCTTTTGTATTTCTTGAGCTAATGAAAATAACATAGAATATGTTTTATATTGCCCAACTCTTGGCTCAGTGTCACTGTACTCACTGTTGAGTATAAGGGTTGAGGTTTTTTGTTGTAGACACCATTTGGACTGGCACTGGATAATTTGTTGTAGACACTGTTTAGAAAAACGAGGAGATTCGATGGTATTTGGGATATTCTGCATCTTGCCTGGTGAGTCGGCCTACATGAGTGGAAATGTTCCAGGTTTTCAATCATACGATACGCAAATTCTGGGTAGTTTCCCCCTAAAAGTCGTCCCGGAAGGCACAGTCCTCTTCCTCAGCGACAGGGAGACAAGTCTGACTTTTACCAAGGGCTTCTGCCTCACAACAGAAGATTCCATTCTTTCCCTCCATCAGAGTTTGGTTTGCCTATCTACGGTCAAACAGCCATGCCACCTTCAGGATTCGAACCTAAATCCAGTGGTGGAAAAGGCCAGAGCGCTAGACATTTGGCCATCATTCTGCTCCATCCATTAGTAGACTACTCATGTAGTGCCGGTTTCGTGTTGTTTGACACTGAGGATTAGTCAACAATAACAATAACTATTAAATTTAAATTTTCATTACCTTTAAGTATATTATTGAATTTAATTATTTTTCATTTTTTCAAATCCATCAATTTCATTTTTAATTCAAGAACAAGAAGAAAATAGTATTCTTTGTTAAATAAAATAACTTCCAAACATTTCCATTTAAAATACTGCTAACATACGAGCCACAAAACATCTCACAATCCCCATGCGTGCCAAATTGTTTTACAATAGAAAGAGAAATACGCAAGTACTTGGAAGGTGCTGAAGACAATTTTATTCCTCAATGGCTTTTGTTAAATGGAGATAGAGACAACAAAATCCCTTGAACAGAATATTTTTCTTGTAAATACTCTGGTTGAAAGGATACTTCATCTTGATACGGTACTTTTACTTTTTGCTTACATAGAAATGAACTGGGGGAAAAGTGAAAGAATCACAAGAAAACAACATTTCGGAATGACATTTCACAGAGAGTTTCAATTGAAAAGAACGTCGAGATGTTTGAAAAACTCTCAGTCTTCTTATCTAACGAAAAATGTCGCTGGAGTTATTTTTCACCGAGTGTCAGTTCGAATCGTGACAAAACAAATGACGTCGGACATTTTAGAGTTCCGTGGGAGTGGAGGAACAATGATGGTGTCGTGAACGGAAAAAACAGCGGAGAAATTCAAATAAAAGGAATGTCTTCGAAAAGGTACATGCGACATTTGGCGTTATACTAGGAAGTTTTACGATGTTTAAAAACGAAATTGCAGTTTTTATTTGAAAAAACAATCCACTTGAATGTTTCATTATTTTTCTTATTATTTGCAGTTAGAAAAATAAACTCACAGAAAATAATTAGATTTCTTATTTTTTAAATAATATCACTTTGGGTAACAAATTCATAAGATAAAAGGTCTAATATTAGAGGATATTGTGACCTTTCTTTGTTTTATGTATATACGAAAGAACGTCAGTTTGACTCGAGCTGGGGACTCTACATTAAAAAATTATTAGACGCATTTACAGTATAATAAAGAATATTTAATCGAGCCCAATTCATGAATTAGTGACAACGTGCGCCGCTGGTGAGCATGAGGGCTGAGGTTAAATAGCTGTTGGTTTTGTTGTAGACAATTTCAAAAAATTAGGAAAATCGATGGCTTTTGGGATGTTCAGTATCTTGCCTCGTGAGTCGGACTACTTGGTGGGAGTTCTCTGGCCTTTCTCCTATTCCATAAGCAAATGCGAGACAGTTCCCTCTAAAAGTCCTCCCGTAAAGCACTTCCCTCCTTCTTCAATGACTCGGAATCAAATCACACTTCTATCTACGGGTGCTCCATCACACCAGAAGCTACCACTCTTTCCCTCCATCCATAGATAGGTTTGTCACTGTATGGTTATTTTAAGTACACTTTAGGCTAATTAGAACGAGACCTACAGTTTAATATGGATTCCGAACAACTAACAAACAACCATGTCACCATCATTATTATCACCTGAAAACTATGGTACCAAAGGACAGACAGCTAGAATCGCTAAATCCATGAGTAAAATATTCATGGAGTGTCCGTTCCGGGCTGCTGAATACTGAGGATTAGTCACAACAAAACAACAACTCTTCATTTAAATTTCTAGTAGCATTAAGTATATTATTTCATCAAACATTATTTGCATTTTATTATTTTTTCTCTTTTCAAATGCCTCGAATTTAGTTTTAATTCAGGCATTAAAAAGTGTTTTTTTGTTGAATAAGATAAATTCCACAAAATTTCCATTTATAATACTGCTAACAAACGTAGAACTCGAGCAGAAAAACAAATAATATCTGACAATACCTGAAAATGCCAAATTGTTTTGTATTCAAACGAAAAATAAGTAAGTACTTGAAATGCATCGAAGGCAGTTTTATTCATCGATGACTTTTGTAAATGGAGATTCAGACAACAAAATCACTTAAACAGAATCTTTTTCTTTAACTATTTTGGTTGAAATGATACTTTATCTTGATCCGATGCTTTTACTTTTTGTTTACAAATAATTGAAGAAGAGAAAAGTGAAAGAATGGTACGAAAACAACATTTCGGAATGACATTTCACGAGAGTTTCGAATGAAAAAGAACGTCGAGATATTTGAAACACTCACAATCTTCTTATCGGAAGGGGAGGGGGGATGTGGAGTTATTTTTCACCGAGTGTCCATTCGAATCGTGACAGAACAAATGACATCGACCATTTTAGAATACCGTGTGAGTGGAAAAACAACGATGTTGTCGTGGATGAGAAAAATACAGAGAAATTCAAATAAAAGGAAAGTGTTGGAAAAGGGACATTTGTGTTATAGGAAGAGTATAAAATAGATGTTAGTATTGTATTTCTTAAACTAAGGAAAATAATATAGAATATGATTTTATTACCTGACTCGTGGCTCAGTGGCAACGTGCGCCACTGCAGAGCATTAGGGCCGATGTTCAATTCCTTGGCGGTATTGTTGTAGGCACTATTTCAGAAAAAAACAAGGAGTCTCGATGCCGTTTGGGATGTTCAGCATCTTGCTTCAATATGTGTAGTTGTTTACGGTAGTTTTCCGAGCTTTTTCCCATACAATATGCAAATGCGGTGTAGTTCGCGTGTCCTCCAGGAAGGAATTGCCCTTCTTCTTCTTCAATGACTCAGCAGCCAAGTCAGACTTCTACTTGTAGATGCTCCATCACAACAGAAGATCCCCTTTCCTTCCATCCATGGTTTGGTTTGTCCTTCTACGGTCATTTCTTGTACACTTTTGGCTAATTACACCAGGACTTACAGTTTAACGTGGATTCCGAACCATTAACAAATAGCCATGCGCCAACCTTTATTCGAACCTAAAACCTGTGGTACCGAAGACCAAAGCGTTAGGCAATTGGTCATCAGGCAGTTCCATTTATCAGTAGACTATTAATGGGGTGCCCATCCCTAGCTACAGAACATTGAGGATGAGTCACAACAACAACAATAACTGTTAATTTAAATTTCCATTAACATTAACTCCATTATTCAACAGAACATTATTTGCATTTTACTATTTTTTATTTTTTCAAATGCAACGAATTCAGTTTTAATTCAGGAATTAAATAAGAAGTGTTAATCGTTGAATAACATAAATTCCTCAAAATGTCCACTTATAATACTGCTAACAGATGTAAATCTTTAATATGAGCAGCAAAAACGACTGATATCTCGTAATCCACATGAATACCGAATTGTTTTGAATTAGAACGAGTAATAAATAAGTACTTGGAATGTGCTGAAGACAGAATTCCCAACCACTAAAAATTCCATGCCACCACCAGGATTCAAACGTGAAGCCTGTGTCACCAAAGACCAGAGCGCTAGTCTATTGGCCATAAGGCCACTCCAGCAATAAGCAGACTATTGATGGGGTGTCCGTCCCTTGCTGCCGAACACTGAGGATTAATTCCAACAACAACAATAATAACTCTTTATTTAAAATTTCCAAAAAAAGTATATTATTATAAAAGTATATTATTTGTGTTCTCTTATTTTATTTTTTTCCAAATGCATCAAATTCAGTTTTAATTCAGGAATTAAAAAAAAGGGATTATTTTTTGAATAAAATAAATTCCTCAAAATTTCCATTTACAATACTGCTAACAAACGTAAATCTTTAATACGAACAACAAATTATCTGACAGGAATGTCTTCGAAAAGGTACATGCAACATTTTGCGTTAGAGTATAAAATATATATTAAATATCGCAATTTTTATTTCTTGCACTAAGGAAAATAACAATAGAGAGTTTTTGCATACCGTATTTTGGACGTCCGTTAGCTTTTTCTCCCTAGCACGCATGCTCATAGGAAATATTAGAGAGTTTTTGCATACCGTCTTGTTGTTCTTTTTTTTGCGCGCATGCTCAGTTTCCTATGAGCATGCGCGCAAGGGAGAAAAAGCTAACGGACGTCCAAAATACGGTATGCAAAAACTCTCTAATATGTTCTATAGTTAACTGAATTTCATTTTCAACTAAAAATGGTTATAACGATATTAAGAAATTGACATTGAGATACACTCATGTCCAAATTTATCTTTGCATACTCAAAAATAATGAAATTCACAGAAATATCCAATCAATTTGATCCATAGTTTGCATGGAATGTGTAAAAAACAAGTCTAATTAGCATTATCCAATCAAAAGTGATCAAACGGTTTCTGATATGCAAATCTAGACTTACGTCATCCGATGATGAATCAAGAACTTTGCGCAAAGTGAATACGAGTATCTGAGTGAATTTCTGCAATACGGCGTCTGATTTCAGTGTGTAAGGACTCAAATCGGTTTGTTATGACTTTGAAGTATCATTTGGAAGAATTTGTGAAGTGGAAACTCATAGGCCATTTAGAAGCAAATCAAAAAATCACGGTAGCAGCCAGATGTCGCAATATTTAAAGACAGACAATATCTATGTTATGGAAACAATTTCAAAACGATGGAACTGTTGTAGGAAGTCCTAGACAATGTCGTAAACGAAAGACAACTGCTTCTGAAGATTGACTAGCCATCGTAACAGTGAGTTACTGCATGCCAGTTAAGTTCAGATCTTGCAGCAACCACAGAAACTGCTATATCACGTCAAACGGTATCAAGAAGACTTAATAAAAAGGCATTTATGCCAGAAAGTCAAGGATATGTGTTTCACTGTCTTCACAACAAAAGAGAGATCGCATTAATTGGTGTAAAGAACATCAGAACTGGAGTGAACACCATTGGTTCCCTTGTTCTCTTTACTGATGAATCGAGGTTTAGTTATACGGGTGATTCTAAACGTGTTTACATCTAGAGGGAGTCAAGAACAAAATTATCCCTCGAATATTTTGAAAAGTGATTGTTTCGGCAGTGGAGGTGTGATGATATGGAGAGGAATAACCATAGATGGACGCCCCTATACGCTTTCAACAACGGAGATATCGGGATGATGTCTTAGAGCCTTATGCAAGACTTTTCAGCAGTGCATATGGATTTGACTTTTTATTTATGGACGATGATGCTCATCCACATCGAGAAAACCTCGTTGGCCAATTCTTGAGAGTGATCAGCGAATATCGCGACCATCAAAGTCTCCTGATGTTAAACCCGATACCGAACTTATAGGACTACCTTGGAAGAGGAATTGCAGGTAAGCATCCTCCTATATATATACATTCGTGGCCAAAATTATATATATATATATATATATATATATATTAAATTTTTTGCGTTGCACTTTTAATATTTTTAAGTAATATGGCAAAATTAATATTTAATGTTAGAAACATTTATCTATGTTTCTGGAAGTACTATATGTATAAAAAACGTACTTTGCTATCAATAGTTCCTTTGTAATAATTTCATTTTACTGTCTTAAAATATTAATTTTTCTAAATACATACCTGTTTTGGAGAATTGGTATGTAGTACAGCAACTGAATACTAGACGTAAAGAAACATGTTTTTGAGTTTTCATATATATATATATATCAGATTTTTCTGATCAATTTTAGTTATATAGGATCATATTTAATTACCATATTATGGAATAATACAAAGAGAAAAATGTATTTCAACAGCCTGATTGATATCCATAGTAAAAACAAGATAAATCAATGTATTTAATAGCAATTAGAACACTTTAAGAAAGCTGTGTTTATGTGATAATTAGGAATTTTGAGTCCTTCCTCTTCTAAACAGACTTTATTTACAATTATGAAAATTCTTCATTTTCTTTTTCTTTTTTTTTTTTTTTACACTGAAAATGAACACGCATCGAATTTGTCCTTCGACATTTTTAGATTCCTTTACTCGTTTCTTTTCTGTTCCTGTATCTTTCGTTTACCGATTCTGCAATTTCTCGTAATCATACCATTTCGAAGAGAATTTTAATTGAGGTTATGTTCAGATAGAATATTCGGTACCTATTCCAAATAAAAATTTCTGTTCTGGCGAAATGTGAGTTTCAGTTCTGTTTTTCTGTTCTTGGGTAAAGTGTTTCATTCCAACTACTGCATTCATGAATATTTCCGAAGAAAAACTTGAAAATGAAACTAACAAAATTAGACAACCATAAAAAATGTATACGTGAAAGAAGAAATATATAAAAAAATGTTTATAATATAAATTACTTATTAACTCACGTAGTTTTTTAAATATATATACATCCGCGGCAGACAATAGGCGAGCTCTCTTTAACAGTTTTCAATAAATATTTAGGAATCATTTGATAAGAATCATATCGATTGGATAGTTCTCTGGCACTCAGTACCACAGGTTTCGGGTTCGAATCCTGTCGGTGTCATGGATGTTTGTAGTGGTTCCGAATCCACTTTAAACCGTAAGTTCCGGTCTAATAGGATCGTAAAGCGTAGTGGGGGTAGCGTCCGTAGCATATCTTCAAGCTACGTGTGCCCCCTGGGTAGTGCTAAATGAGTAACAGTGGTGCAGCCTTGCTTATGGTATAAAGGTAACTGTCTCTGTATTGCCAGCTGTATTAGAACAACAATAACATATCATTTAACTATTTAAGACTGTAATAGAAAATCACGAGATTTTTTTTTATTTGAAACTTAAAAGGACAATTTCATGTTAACTTATATTTTGCTGAATAATTTGTGAAAATAAAATAATTACATAAAAATAATAATATCGATGAAGTCTTACATATTACTTTTAATTCACCCAAAAACTAGGAAATTATTTTTTAGTAAAACAATATTAATAGGTAATAAATAATTTATTATTATCATCATCATCATTGGTGCAACAGCCCTATGGTGAGCCAAGGCTGTCTGCTCCCTGGAAGACTTCGAGACACTAGATGTTTTCTTTTTTACAGGGTCGGGTTGTCAGACCCTACACCCTACGCTCTACAGTTAAATGAGACTGGGATCAACAGTTCAAAGGGAATTCCGAACCACTGCAAACATACATGGCAGCGCCGGGATTCGAAACCGAAACCTATGGCACCGAGCGCCAGTCACTCGGCCATCATTCCTCAATAAGTAATTAATAATAATTAATTTTTATTACATTTATTATTTTATATTATTTAATATAAATTTATTTTTGTATTACTAAAAGCAATTTAAACAGATGTTTTGCTTGTTTATGTGAAATCGATATTTATTTATTTTATAAATAGCACAGAATTGATTGAAGTGAATAGGCAACAAAAATCATTAAAAAACCGTCTCTAATCGAAGAAAAAATTTTATGTTATGGCAAAATCAATTGTTACGGTGTCTTGTATGTTAAGGTAAAATTTATTCTGGCCCCAAGACATAATGGGATGAATTCCATACTTCTTTCATATGTCGATAAAAGTAAATTTAGACTGTGATATAAGACATTTGACCTTCAATCTATGCCATTTTTAGAATATCAATACTCAGTAATTACTTATCAAACTGCTTAAATTATTTTTTGCTGGAAAATCAGAAGAAGTGTGTGTTCATAAATAGTTTCGCTTCAAAGAAAATCTATATTTTAACTAGAACGTAACTATTACATGGTATGAAAAATAAAGTATGTGTAATAAAATGTGATATAAGAAAAAAAGATTAAATATTAGTTAAAAAAGATTTTTGATTACTTTGATGAGATAATTATAAAAGAGGAAAAGTAGTATTGGATTTTTGTGGATAGTTGACTAAAATGGCGCTTTTAATGAAATTTTATAAAATATCCAGAAAAAATTTAAAAAAAAAAAAAATTTATAATGTCTATAGTTTTGGAAATGTATATGAAACATATCCCCCTACTCTGAAAGCTATTGTAATAAATTAAATAAAAATATAAACTTTGACCGCAATTTTAAAATGAGAACAAAAATCACTTTTCTAAACTAAATGGGAAAGTATACCATTAAAATATGTATGTGAAGTGTATATGTTTGTGAAGTGTATATGTATGTGAGAAGTTATAGAAAAAAATGTTACAAATATTTTAAAATTCTGCATTGCCTGCATTTGTTCAGATATAGAACGTAATCCAATGTATGATACACAACAGAATTCACTAAATATAATACTGTAGTGTGCATGTTGGGCAAGCAGATGGTAACTGGTTGTGATTGGGTTGAAATAGTTGAGGCACATGTTGGAGAACTCGCAGCTTTATTGACACACGGACAAACACCACAAGCATAAAATATTTAACACATTTAAAGATAATTAATTATATATCCTGGAAGGATTTCACTTTTAAACCAAAAACTCAGTGCATAGCTAAGCGCGGGTTGCGCGAAGTATACTTCTTCTCCGGGTGAGAACTTTATTATTTCATTTTCATATTTCATAAAAAAATCTTGATCGCAATAAGAATAAAAAAATAAAATAAAATCAGCATTTATTATTTCACTAATTTATTCATTATAATTAATATTTACCCCTCATAGAATAACATTCCTCATATTTTGTAAAAAAAAAAATAATAAATAAAGTTAACTTACATATAAAGTAATAAAAAGATTCTTTTATTTTTATTATTTTTTTCCACATTCATTTCAAATATTAGTACATAGCCGATTTAATAAAATAAAAGAAAATAATCTTGTTCTAGATTTTAAGTGCTAGTGACTTAAATTTGAAACGCAAAATACTTCTCGATATTCTAGTAAAAAGTGTTTTCCAGAAACTTGGACGGATTTAGATTTAAAGTAATGGTTGTCGACTATAAAGCTACTTGAGTTAAAAGTGTCTGACGAAATTTGACAAAACGACTCTGTTCTTTATTTCTGTTTATAGTAAAATTAAAATAGGTAGTATGATATTTACTCATTCAAAAATCTCAGCATAAAAGTATTTCCTCTTTTCAATAGCACAATAAGTCTCTAAAATAAACTTGTAAATCAAAAGCGTATTTATAATCTAAATTGTGAACTTTTAGAGAAGTACTCTCCTATTTCTTGATCGGAGATATATTTTGAAGTATTACGTTAAAAACTTTAAAATAATACTACAAATATTAAAGTTGGAAAATATTGTGGACTTGGCTTGTATTTTCGAGTCCATAGTTCTTTTCTGATTTAAGAACAGAGCAAACTAAAGTAATTGTAAAAAACATTTTATACAGCTTGAAGTATGAAGTATGAAAATTAACATTATACGGAGATATTACTATAATCATATGTATGAACAATAATATGTGCAGAGATATACCATGTATTTGAGTTTCATGAAAATATGATAGAAAATAGCTTTTTGAATTTAAAATGTCAGAACTTTATGATATAAAATCCATGAGAATACGATATAATAAAGCATAAGACTATAATTTGCGTATGTCACGAAAATATTTTAAATTTTAGATTGTTTGCAAGAAAGAAATTAGAAAGCAATATACAAAATACAATGGTACAATATACAACATGAAAAATATACAAAATACAATGGTAATAATAAATGGTTCAATAACTGGACTTAACCAATATTTTGGATGGAATTTCTTTCTTCGCAAATTGCTTTCAAAAAAATTAGATGAGGAACATTTCTCTGTATTCATTTATGATGCCAACATACATATTAAAAAAGACACTCTTTATTAACAATTTCAACAATCTTGCAGCACATTTATTTTGCCGTAGCGAATATTTCACCATACCATTTGGTGTGTATTTAATTAGACTTTGAAAGCCATTGCAATATTTTTTATTTAGCCATTGTCATATTTCTAGCAAGATTAGCATCAGATTGGCAATATCCATTGGCATATTTCTGGGACATGAAGAGACACCGAATTGAATTCTTGGTATTCTTGCAGATGTTTTCTAAAGAAACTTGATGGCCAAGGGCCTGTCACTTGGTGCCACAAAAGGGTTCTATTCCTGGCAGTGTCATGGATGTCTGTAGCGTTTCTGAATCCACATTAAACCGAAGATCCCGGTCTAATGTGACTGTTGAGCTCGAGGCTGACAACCTTACCCCGTAAAATGAAAACATCCCCTGTCTCGAAATCTGCCAGTAAGCAGACGGCCTTGGTCCATCATGGGGCTGTTGCGCCAATGAAGAAGAAGAAGAAGACATTTTCTAAAGTCGAGTAAGTAATTTATCCCTATAGCGATTCTAAACAACATGAAACATTAAAAATTTATAGCAAAACAGGGGCATTTGGGCGAGTGTAGATTTATGTAAGTGAAAAAAGCGGAACATGCTGATAAAGATAATGATTTTGTAGATTTAATTAATAATAAAATGAAAGAATACACTGAGGAAACCAACTCAATATTATCCCCATTTAAGTTAGGAAATTCTTTATAGGTAGAAAAGTTTAAGATTTACATTAATGTGTACTACATATGTATATATTTGGTATGGATTCCATATTACAGCTGAAATTCTTACCACATTATAGCTGAGAGTCTCTCCATTTTATAGCTGAAATTATTTTCATAACTCCACAAATGCTGTCTAATGTATAACATGAAATCCAATATCGCTTAGACATACTATGTGTAACTAACAGATATTAATGTCTCTTTAAAATTTATTGTAGTTAACTTCTAAGCCAGTAAAACCATTTGTTAGTAATCTCTTCAAGTCTGATTTGCATAATTTTATAATGTCTTTTTGCCTTTCTATTTAAGTGCTGTTATATAACTTTATATAATGGGAATATATATATATATATATGTAGCAAATTTCGACCAAGACACCATTAAGATTTGATGACACCTTTTATGGGTTTAACTTTTGTAGAAATGTAAATTTTATGTTTTGTTAACTTTGAGCATAATCTCATATATTGGTGTAGAATAAACACGTTTAAACACACACTAAATTATAATTAGTACATTTCCTAAACGAAAATTCATTTCTTAGTGAGTCAGTCTTCCAAAGCAGACGTTGTATCCTTATAAGTTTCTAATTAAATCCGATAATTGGGTTTATACCTTAAAAATAAATGCCAAATTATTTCCCTTACTTTCTAAAGCGAATATAAAACTCACTAACCATTACTCAAAGCAGAATACTTTAAGCAATTTAAACACTGATGACATTACTTTTCATTAAGTACAAGATTACCGTTAGAAGATCTAATTATCTAAAAATAAATTGAGAAATGAGAAACCATTTCCAGATGCAATTACTTTCATGGACGTTTTCTTAATTTGCTTCGTAATGATATTGGTAGAGGAAAAGAGCAAAAATGATTGGAATAAGGCACTTAATGTCTGATTGGAATAATATGAAATTTCATAGCAATGATTTTTAATTAAACAGATATCAGTTACAGTTATCATTACATACATGGATCAAAGCTAATTGATTTCTTTAATTTGATATGATATAAACCTGTACTGTATCAGGTATCTAATTAATTACATGTTTTTAATTTGGGAAATAAAGTAACTACGTTTTAAATATACATTTCTATTTTTGTTTAGTAAATAACGCATTTAATATAATTTTTGATGCCATCTCCAAAAAATCAGAATATTTTGTTTATATCATATCAAGCCATTATTCAATTTACTGGTGCTTTAAGAAATTTTGACGGAATTTTTAACAGCGTGTGTTTAATCTGTTCTTTGACTAGAACTACATTAATAACATTGTGCTGTAGGGCTATAAATGTGCTGATGGAAAGCACATTAGGAAGTCAAAATATGGGACTTGTCCCAAAATTCGAAAAGAGATGCAGTTTTATTATACCAAAATAAATAAAAATAAAAATAAATAAATTTCAGATGCCCAGATATTTATGTTGTACATGAATAAAATTACAAATCTTGGAGGAAAAGTCCAAAAAGATATTAGAATAAGGTACTCACCGTCTGATTGGAATAATATGGAATTTCATACCAAAGGTTTTAAATAAACAGATATCAGCTATAGATATCATTACATACCTGGATCAAAGCCAGTTCATTTCTTTAATTTGATATGTTTAATGTATTGTGTCCTGTATCTGATACATTGCATGCTTTTAATTTGGGAAATAAGGTAATTAAGGTTTCGAGATACATCGTCGTTTTTATTTAGTAAATAATGCATTTAATACAATTTTTGATGGTATTTCCAGAAAATCAAAATATTTTGCTTTTTTCATATTATGCCATTATTCAATTTATGGGCGCATTAAAATTTCGTTTGGAATAAAGGAGTTTTTCACAGTGAAGTGAACTACATTAATACTTTTTGACTTGTCCCGGTCTAACACGATCGTAGAGCGTTGTGGAGAGTGACATATTAAATATAAGGAAAAACTAACTGTTCATATATATATAGTGATTAGGGGATTATAGTCCTTGTTGCTTCCCATCCATATACCACTTCATTCATCATCATCATTCATCATACTTTTTGACTTGAACTGCATTAAAAACAATGTACTCAACAACGTCCTAATTGACCTGGTGGAAAGCAATTTAGAATTACAAAATAAGGGACCTTGTCTGGAAATCCAAAGAAGCTAGTTCATTTTTTAGTTTGTTATATTTAATGTATTGTGTCTAGTATCTAATACATTACATGTTTTTAATTTGGGAAGTAAAGTAATTAAGGTTTCAAGATACATAGTAGTTTTTGCTTAGTAAAAATATCATTCAATATAATTTTTGATGACATCTCCTGTAAAATCAGAATATTTTATTTTATCGTATTATGCCATTATTCAGTTTATTGATGCACTAAATATTTCGTTGTGAATAATGGAGCTTCCAATATCTGATACATTGGTTTTTAATTTGGGAGGTAAAGTAATTAAGGGTTCGAGATACATTGCTGTTTTTTTAGTAAATAATACCTTTAATATAATTTTTGATGGCACCCCCTGGAAAATTAGAATATTTCGTTTTTACCATATTACGCTATTATTCAATTTATTGGTAAATTAAAAAACATCGTTGTGAATAAAGAAGTTTTTTTTTACAGCGAGAATGTTTAATTTGCACTTTGACTTGAACTACATTAATAGCATCGTGCTTCAGGGATCTAAATATCCTGGTGAAAAGCGGATATATAGGGCCTAGGATAATAGGATTTCGAAATAATAGCGGATAATAGGACCTCGGATAGTAGGATTTCTATATATAGGATTTTGAAACCAAAATCCGAAAAGCAATGCAGATTTATTATATCCAGTACTGGCAAGAAAAATTTCATATGCTGCAAACTATTTACGCTGTACCTTAATAAGATTGCAAATCTAGTTTCAAAACTTAACCAAACACAGACAGATTGATTGTAGAGGTGACTAGACAGACGAATTTAAGGATTGGGGATTTTATTTCATGGATGTTGTTTATATTTGGATTTAAAGATATGGTGGTGAATATCGTGCCTTTAAAAATTGACCAGTTTGTCGTTGTCATGGCGTGCTGGTGTGATAGAGATAGAAGCCAAGGTGGAATTTGGATTCGACTGTATTGTGATCACGAGTTAAAACATTGACGGAGTGAGTTGGTGCCGAGATTGTGTTTTTAATTTTTCATATGTCAAAGGGCAAATTAGTTGTGCTATTAGTTGAAAATTAGGGTGCTATTAGTTGAAAATTGTGACGTAAGGAATATTGATTCATCGAGAGCTACCATTCATAGATTTGATTTGGTGCATTGGTTAAATAGGATGTTTTCATTGATATTCCTTTTACCGTTGTAATCCATCAATCGCTGCGATTTATATATTTCTGGCAAAAATGGAAAATCATTAGGATCATTTTTAATGTTATTTGTAATTTTTTACTTTCATGCTATCTCTCACTATATTTTTTTGTGTCTAATACTAATGTTACTATGTTTTTTTGTGTGTCCGATGCTAATGTTACTAATGTTAATGCTACTGTTATTATGTTGTTTTGCGACTAATGCTACTGTTACTTTGGTTTTTCGTGTTTAATGCTAATGTTACTATGATTGATTTAAATGAATAATTTTATAATTTCAAGTTTTAAGAACGTCTTATTTACACCATTATTTATTTTTATGCTTCAGAAGTAGGTGGTGGATATATAGATACATGAAAGGAAACATTTATTTTTACTATATTATCTGCTTGTTCGCTAAAAGAATGCAGATTTAAAGGGTTAGTAATTTCTAATAATTTTTCTTTCTGTAGTGGTGGGTAGGTCAAATAAATGTGGGAACCACTGGCTTAAAGAAAGTAGATTTCCAGTGAGGAGGGATAAGTATTTTTTTTTTCTTCTGAAAACAAGGCGGTATGGTGAAAATGTTTTTGGCGCCATTAATTTAAACCATTAAATGTACTCGCAAAGATTATTAACTATTATAGTTGTGTTGAACTAAATGCACTAAAGACATTTTTTGAATTATATTTTAGATATTCTTCTACCTATTAGTAAACTAAATGTGTCAAATTACTTGATGTTATTTCTTTGTTTTTTTCACTATTTCTATTCAGAGGCTCTTTTTAATTAGTATATAAGTATAATTATCTTTTGAAAAAAATTTGTTTATGATAATCATGGAAATTAATGATGTTTTAAATAGTTTAATTAAAAAAAATATTAACATAAAATATGATAATGAAATTAAAACGAAATTCAAATTTTGTATCATTGTGTAGTTATATACTAAAACAGCTCGAAATATAATAATTATTTAAAATTAAATTGACAAAAGTTAAACAGATTTTCGTTTATTTTACACTTGTACTTTTTGGTGTCCTTCATTTTTCTTTGCAAGTTTTTTTAAATCTTATTATTGCATTTTTAATTAGATTTTGACTGAAAGAAATTCATTTCATTCCTTTTATTTGTTTGCATTTCACACAACATTTTTTTGGAAAGAAGATTATTTAATTACTAAATATCCATCCCATATAATCTCCTTCCATTAGAGGTAACCAATGGGCTTTAAAGAACCTATTTTCTAATTAACTTAAAAAAGTAAGCTGTATAATCAATTTATCTTTATCCAAAAAAAGTGCTTTCTTATTTAAAGTTGCTTTAATCCTATAAACTTAGTTAATGCAAAGAAAAATGAAAACAAGGTATAATTTTTTTTTTGCATTAAGAGTTGTTTATTAATTAAATATTTTAAAGTAAACAAACAGGGTATTATCAGGAAATAATTCTTTCATAAAAAAATCAAACAATCAAACAATTAAAATCTCCCAATAATTCTTTATTTTCCATGATAACATAGAGTGAAAAATTTCTTTTGCTTTTTGAATAATTTATTTGATTAAGTGTTTCTTGCAGATGTATTAGTAAAATTAAAATGTAAACAATGTTAAAGTGAGAAAGATATTATAAATTTAAAAATGGATTGTTTGCTTTTTTAAGAAATTTTTTTATTTATTTTACGAATGATTCAAATCGTGGAAGAGCATCCCCAAATTTATTTGAGAATTAATGTCTATTTGAACCTATAGTTCAATTATTTTTTATTGATATCCGTTTCAGATATCTGATTTAAAAGTATATTTTATCCAAAGAAGTCTGTCAAATTATTTACATTTTTGACTATGCACATGCGTTTTAATGTTTCATTTATTTATTTATTTTTTGAGGAAAATAATACATTTTACATAAAAAAAAAGAATGTATCACATAAAAAAAAATATTCACCATTCCCGTAACACTTAATTACAAAATGATTTTTTAATTTTTAATTTTAACTGCGATTTTTTCTAAGTATTCATGAAAAACTGTAAAAACATTTACTGTCTATGTTAGGTACTTGCAAAATGTTTTGCGACATTTGAATATTTTACGCCAAAAAGACATTTCAAATATCTTGAAGGTTAAGACATTTGAAATGCATTGAAAATTAAAATATTTGATTGCTGAACAATTTTCCGAAGAATTTGTCTAGACATCTGAATGCTGAACAATTTTTGAAAGAATCTGTCTAAGACATTTGATTGCTGAAAATGTTTCCAAATAATTTGTCTGAGATATTTGAATGCTAATCAATTTTTTGTAGGGATTACCGAAACCGAATTTTATAGGGATTGTTAACCAAAGTGAGATTCCCTGTAAGATTTAAATGAAAATCGATTAAATTGTTCTTACTTTTACTACAGTTACGGACTTATATACATTAAATGCTAGTGGACAAGGTAATGCTTCGGTATTGCTAAATTTATATATATATATATATATTAAACAAATAGAATTAAAGTTCAGTATATATTCATTTATTTAATTGAATTATATGTGATAATTCCTCTTTTTTGCAGTTTCATTACTGTTTTTCTTTTGATTTTTTTCTTTAATTTTCTCATGAAAATCCAATTTTGTTGCATTCCTCTAATTAAATTTGTGCATTCAGTGTCTCGGTACTAAAGTTAATTAAAAAGTTTATTTCGGACAAAAGTTAAATTCTTTACCTTAACGAAAATAAAATTAAATACTTTTAAAATGACTGTAGCACAGCGATAAGGAATTTTGATACAATTATTTGTCCCTTTTTTGTTTCTATGCCATTGTGCCATACTTTGAAATTTGTAATTTATTCAACAAATATTATATGGATATTTTATAATCAAACTGATTATTGCATGAATCATTATATTTGACAAATTATTTTTTACATACCAAATATTTAACAGAAAACTAAATGAAATTCTATGAATTTGAATATTTAAAAAACCCCTACAAAATTTACAATATCAAGGCAATATTAGTTATTTGAATTAATAAATTGAAAATAATGAATAGTTTAGATTCAACATCATTGCGCAAGAATAAAACATCTTATAATTAATTATAAGTAATATTTAATAATTGAATACAAAAAATCTATTATTTCATGTAAAATAATTATAAAACGCATAAATTTGTATTAAATGCTTTTAATTTTATCAATATATAACTGCAAAATACAATTTCAACCCTAGCACTAATAAGAAGAAATTGAAATTTTCAGCTCAATAGGCCGAGAACTTTTTTAGTTTATTTATAAAAACATTGCCTTTTATTTATATAATTAGTACATATTAAAAAAGCAATGAATATTAGATTATACATGTAAAAAATGCAAATAATTTGTTTTAAATATTATAAAAATATGCTAAATATCATCTATTTACTATAAGTGCTACAAAATTTTAATATTAATAAAATGAATTCATAAAAAAATGTTTTTAATGATTAATTTTTAACAGAAGGATGTTTGTTCTTGGAGTTTTGTGTCTGATTTGCTTTCATTTGAGAATATATTTGAAAAATTGGGTAGGTTTTTTTTTTTTAAATAGATCAGTTAATCTAACAAGTTCGAATTTGTTTGAATTTATTTCAAAGCAACATTTTGAGCTTCCCCTTTTGTGATTTAGGAACAGTAGTTTGTTCTTTTCCTCAATCCTATGTTCACTTGAACTTTACATTTCCTCTTCTTATCACATTGCTGTTTGAAAGTTCTTTGAGCTCATCAGTGTAGCAGTCATCTCTCGGTCATGCATTTTCAACCGCTTTTAAACATCTTAATCTATTTCCAAGTCAGGAAGGATCATTAACGAGTACCACAATGTCCTTTATCAGTACGCGTCTTCATTATCAACAGAAAAGTACAGTTGCATTCAAGCTGCTGGTCTCATTGAGCAAATATATTTTTTCCAAACAGTCATTCGCGGTTAACCAACTACGTCGTTAAGCGAGACTGTCGTTATACAAGGTGTCATTAATCAAGTACGTCGTTATGTAAGGTTATCGTTGACCAAGTACATTGTCATGCTAGTACCAAGTACTTACTATTTCGTCACCAAGTGCATTATGCATATATTGTGCTAGATTAATAAAAAGAGACTTTTTTAGCCTGCTTGCCTAGTTAAATAGATATTTTTTTTTTCCTTACACCCATTAGTTGTTAATCAAGTACATTGTTACGCGAAGTCGTCGTTAACCAAAACATTGAATAAAATTATGAATTCATCGATAGATTAATGAAAAGAGACTAGTTAAAATGAAATTGCGATTTCAACAGTGTTAATGAAAAAATGAACGAGCTACAAAGGTTGTGATTTTAGGAGCCGTAATTTGTGCTTTTGTTCAATCCTCATTTTCAGATGAAATATACATTTCCTACTTTTATCACATTGCTGTTTGAAAGTTCTTTGAGCTCGTCAGTGTAGCAGTCAGTTCTTGGTCATTCATTTCCAATCGCTTTTAAGCATCTTAATCTACTTTCAAGTCAAGATCATTAGCAAGTGCCACAATGTCCTTTATCAGTATGTGTCTTCATTACCAAAAAAGAAAAATACAGTTTCGTTCAAGCTGCTTGCCTCGTTAAGCAGATATTTTTTCAAATAGCCATTCGTTGTTAACTAAGTATATCGTTATGCGAAACCATTGTTATACAAAGCCGTCGTTAACCAAGTACATTTGAACACAAACCGCCGTTAATCAAAATATCGCTGCTATTTATCGCTTGATTAATGAAAAGAGACTTTTTTAAAAAGAAATAATTGCGATTTCAGCTAGCTTTAATGAAATCATGGACAAGTTACATAGTTTTTGTTTTTTTTTGCGATTTGTAATATTCAATAATTTTATGTCTTATTTATAGATGACATTATATCGTTTCTGTTTAGAAATTTTATAGAAATTAGGTATTTTATTTATATTTAAGATAAAAAAAATATTTAATGCAACACTGATTTAAAAATTGTTATTTTGTATGTCTTAAAACTATTTGATCAACTTGTTTTATCTCTTCACGAAAAGAAACTTTATACTGTAAAAAAATTTAAATTTTGTTCAGTTACATTTTCTTAATTCCAGTGTGTCAAGACAAAAAAAAAATACAAAAATAATAAATATCAAAAATTTCAAACTATCAAAACTCAACATATGTGACTGTTTAATTTCAGCAATTTTGACTGTTTAGCGTGAGAAAATGTAATGAATTCTTATTACAGTTTTTATTACCTTTTCTTACACAGGTATTGAATTTTCACTTGAAACAATTTCAGCTGTGACACTTTGGAAGAGTTTTGAGTTCTTTTTAATGTTAGCCACTCTCACAGTTTTACAATATTTGGAAAGCAATGTTAGCAATGACAATAATCCTAAGTAATAAAAATAATTCTAAGAAATGAAAGTAGTGCTAAGCAATAAAAGTATTGCTAAACAATGAAAGCAATGAAAACATGAACGAGTTCCGTTAAATCCAAAAGTATTTTTAATGTTTGTTTTTGTACGATTTGTAATATTAAATCATTTTATGTCTTATTTATAAAATATCATTTCAGCTTCGAAATGTTATAGAAATTAGGTACTTTTATTTAAATAATATTTAAGATTAAGAATAATTTAATGAAAAACAGATAATAATATAATTAATACTAAGCAATGAAAGGAATGCTAGTTAATTAAAGGAATGCTAATTAATGAAAATAATACTAAGCAATGAAAGTAATACTAAACAATGAAAGTAATACTAAACAATGAAAGTAATGCTAAACAATGAAAACAATGCTAAACAATGAAAGCAATGCTAAGCACTAAAAGTAAAGGCAACAAATAATTAAATATCATTATTTCAGACATAGAATGCATTCGTACACATACCAAACGTACATATAATGTACGAACATATACTAAACTTTTACAAATTTAAAAACATTAAATTCATACACACATTTCTTAAATAAATATTTACCTGTTTTAAAAATAATATTACTTTTTTAAATTTATTGTTTTTGTTAATTGAATTTTAAGTAGTAACCAAAATTTACTACTGTTTAAGTTAATAAAATATTTTATAAATTAGTTCTCTTTTCATCAGTTTTTTGAGGTTTTTTTCAGTAAATTAAAAAAAAAATTCGTTTGTTAATAATGTAAATAGAATTTTTGGTTTAATTAATTTTTTTTTGTTTGTAAAAATATTATGTTTTAAGAAGTATTAGAAATTAAATAGAAAATGAAACTTTTTTTTTAATTATCTGTCTAAAAGCCCGAGTTGATGCCAGCGAGAAAAATGAAATTGAATATTTAAAATTTGTAATACTGAAATTTTATTTATCATAATTCACTTTATTTTCTTTAAAGTTTAAATTTAATTAAAAGGCTTTCTATTTTTTTCAGTTCAGTTAATCTTTAAAATTAAATTCCATCTATGCTGCAGTATTTACAGTTTATTTTTCAAAATAAATTAGATTATTCTTCTTTTGAAATTAATATAGCAAATAAATTTATATATATATTTTTTAATTTATTTTATTTATTTATTTTTCTTGTTGTTGTTAAGACAAAAAAAGTTTGTAAATACATTTTTGTAAGAGAAAAAAAAATTCTGTACAGTTAATTATTAATTTGATTACTACAAAAATCTTCATTTATATTTTCCGAAACGTAATCAGTAATTTTTGAATTTTTTTGCTTTTAAAATAATTTTCTACAAAACTAATAAAAGTGCATTTTAAGAAATCCTTTTTGCATTGCTAATGAATTCATTTCTTTCATATACCAGATTTCAAATATTTTATTAAATGACAAGAAATTCAATCTGTTATACTTTAGAACCAAATATTCTGAAAATTATTATTTTATATATTTGGAAAAAATATGATTTATTAATCAGAGGAATCTAATTAACAATATGCTCAAATGAAATAACTAGCTTCTTGTAACTTGTGTACTTTTTTTATTTACTAACTATACTTTCTTTTATAAATATAATTTACCAATGATTTTTTAAAACTATTTTTCAAATTTTATGTTAACCTTATAGGAATACTGACTATCTCTTTAACGTCGTAGTTCAAAACAAATAATTTAAATTACATAAAAAAAAAGGTTAGTTACATAAATTAAATTAGTTTAAAATAAATGTTAAAAAGTATGTTAGAAGAAACAGAATCATTTAAAATGTTGTTTTCTTCGGAAGAACAACGGTAACAGTAATGATGCTAATGGTAATGATCATTTAAATAAAAATAATAACAGATCGCTCAAACTAAAAGAAATTTTTGTTCAAGAAAATGAAATACTGCACTTTGAGATAGGAATTTTAATTCAAAATGCAGATATTATAGATTTTTTTTATTATTAATAAAGAAAATTTTTAGACATATGTAATTTTAATTTTGGATGAAAGATATTATTAAAATAAATACCTTGTACATGAAAGTACAATTCCTAAATTGTTTCTTCAATTTCTTTTCGCGTATAAAGTTTAAAAAATGGAAAACTAATAGTAGTTTTTAAAAATTATAATTTGTCTGTTATGCTGCTTCCCAATGTAAGACATTTTGACTTGAGGTCGTTTGCCACTACAACTACAGATATGTAACAGGTTCAGCGTTATCCAGAGTATTCTCATTCGGCCCAAGGAAGCTGCTACAAAGCACCCCCATTTGTGCACCCACTCGTCATGCGTATAACATCAGTGTTAAAAAAAAATCCATATAAATAGCAAATTCTTGTACTTTTCGTTTCACATTCAAATACATTTTTATATGTTGCATTACATGCTGTCTTATCCTAGTCTTACTTTAAGGGTACACGCGTAAAACTACCTGAGTTGTAGCATCGTGTAAAAATATTTTTAAAAATCCTTTTGATTTTTAATAAAAATTTTCATTTGAAAATTGTTAAATGTTTCTATAGTTATGGCTTAAAATTATTTCAACATAAAGTACCAAATTATTTCACCAAAATGTACCAAATTACTTAAATATAAAATACTAAATTAATTAAATATAAAATACCAAATTATATAAATATAAAATACCAAATTACATAAATATAAAATACCAAATTACTCAAATTACTCAAATATAAAATACAAAATTACTTAAACATAAAATACCATATTACTCCAATGTAAAATACCAAGTTAAAATACCGAATTTCTTCAGCATGAAACACCAAATTACTTAAATGTAAAATACCAAATTATTTCAACATAAAATACCGAATTTCTTCAGCATGAAACACCTTATTTTATACTATATAAAATACCAAATTACTTCAACATAAAACACCAAATTACTTAAATATAAAATACTAAAATACTTCAACATAAGCATTTAAAAAAACAGACATTACCTAAACATAATCAGCTGAATTTCGTCAATACGAAACATCAAATTACTTCAATGCAAATTATTAAACCAGAAACGCACGAGCAAAACTCACTATAAGATGTTAAAATAAATTTGTTATCAGTATATTATTTACATCATTATAGTCTTAATTATTAAAAATGATTTGAAACCAAGTATAAATAAATTCATAATCAATCTAAACCATATAAGAATTTAATTCATTAATAACGTGCAGCAGTATTTTCTTATCGATTTTACAAAGTATCACTGCTGCAACACCCCAATTTGTTTCAAGTATAAAATATATAATGTAAGGTATCTCAAACAGTACATGCCGAGGACAGGAATTCTCTTCTCAATGAGAAATGTCCTTCCAGTATTTCAAACTTTTGTTCTTTAGAGTCACTCAGAGTCATTTGGCCGAGAACCATTGGGCCATTCTACGAGGAAGGCCATTTAGAAAAAGTTTTGCAGTTAAGACACCCAAGTCAATTTAGATGGGATGGCGGTCGGAATAGCAAAATGAGTTCTACCAAAAAGTTGAGATTTAGATTGGAAGCTATCTTTCCAGTCAGAGAGCTTCCGATATGTAAAATTAAAATGATTATTTAGAAGGTAAAAAGGTTAAAAAACCCTTCGTGGAAAAAGATGATCCAAAACTATATTTTTTTTTCGGTATCACATGAATTTAATTCCACAATCTAAATTTTTTAATCTGAGTAAAAGCAAAATGTTTTTTTTTTTTCTGAGTAAGCAGACTTTTATTGACACATAGTTAATGAAGCAATGTAATTCTTAGTCTGCAATTCAGCTCATAATATTTTTTTCTTCGCTTAAAATCACAAATTTTTTTTTTCCAATGCAGCTGGCAAACAGACATGGACGTCTTGGGTGCCTTAAGGCAAGCGCTGCACAGACGTTACTCACTTTGCATTACCCAGGGGGCGCGTGTAACCTGAAGATAAGCCACAGACGCGGAGTAACAATGCCCCCACAACGCTCGACGATCCTATTAGGACCGGGACCTACGGTTTAAAGTGGATTACGAACCACTACAAACATCCATGGCACCACCGGGACTCGAACCCGAAACCTGTGGTACCGAGCGCCAGCCACTCGGCCATTCAGGCCCCAAAATCACAATATATGATCCCGAATTACCTCTGTTGAAAATTGGCAATTTAACTAATATTAGTAACAAAATAAAGCTGATTGAAGAACATTTTCATAATATATATTTATATTATGAAGAAGTTCTGTCTCTGTATATTTATATAATCTGCACCTATATATATAAATGGTATAACAAAATCATAACATTTTTTATACAAAAAAATTAAATAAATAAAAAAAATGTACTTTACATTCATTCTCTTCAGGAGAAGACAGCCTGATGGCCAACTCTCTGGCATTTGGTATCACAGGCTTCGGATTGTCAGGCCCTGACTGTGGCATTGATGACCGTGAATGGTTCGAATTCACGTTAAACTATAGGTCCCGGTCTAATTAGTATTAAAGTCTGCAAAAAATGACCGTAGAGTGACAAATCCAAACCTCAGGAGAAGAAAATAGAGAAATATGTTCTGCCGTTGTTGTTACTTATCCCACTTGGTAGATATCTAATCTATACCAAGTCCACGAACCCGTATGGACTCATGGTTGAAGGGGAAGGAAGCGGCTTCCGCTGTGATGGAGCACCCGTAGGTAGAAGTCTGAATTTTGCTTTGTGATGCTCTACAGTCATAGGAGACCGGGAGCTACGGCTTAACGTGGATTCCGAACCTCTACAAGCATCCATGGCATTCAGCCACCGAAAGACGATCTTCAAGATCCAAAATGTGCATAAATTACAGCAAGGAAACGAAAGATCATTCGACAAATATAAAAAGTGTGTACGGTTAATATTACATCAGTAAATCAAAAACAGGACACATATTTAGACAAAATATACAACATGAAGGTGTAAAACAACTTATACCAGGAAAAAGTAAAATCTGAAAGAAATTAACAAATCTCAATAGAAATCACTTATTATCATGTTAGAATTATGTTTTATATCTTTATCAAGTATTCATACCCTTCTCAGGATATTATAAACCATAATGCTTACACAATGTAAACATAATCGTTTAAAAAAACTGATGTTAGTAGCTGTTAAAAAACTGCTTAATCTACCAAATTTAAAACACTCTCTTTCTCGTTAATTTTTAAGATAAGTAAGATTTTTTTAAAATTGTTTTTTAGTGTAGGTTTTTTTTTCCGTGTCCCAAACTAATATAATAATATTAACATTAGTTATTGCAATAAAGATGAATTAAAAGGTTAAAAGGGATGCTATAATTGCCCCATTTTATTATGCTACTGGACAATTCTGACAAATAAAACGATCTGCAATGTTTGACTTCCCTCCCCCCTCACGCTTTGACCAATGATCTATTATTATATTCGAATTCCTGGGGCCTGAATGGCCGAGTGGCTAGCGCTCTGGCGCTCGGTACTATAGGTTTCGGGTTCGAGTCCCGGCGGTGCCATGGATGTTTGTAGAGATTCGGAATCCACTTTAAGCTGCAGGTCCCGGTCTAATAGGATCGTAGAGCGTCACGGGGGCATTGTTACTCCGCATCCGTGGCTTATCTTCAAGTCACACGCGCCCCCTGAGTCATGAAAAGTGAGTACGTCTGTGCAGCGCTTGCCTTAAGGCATCCAAGACCAAGCTGTCTAAGTGTTTGCCAGCTGCATTGGAAAGAAAGAAAAATATTCGAATTCCTATACTTGACTTTAATAACAAACGATCAGAACATTCAGAGAAATGGCGAGATTGCGATGCGAATCCTATCCCGTTACCTACATAGGTCTGCAAATCATCGCAATTAGTCATTCTATCTGTGCTCTTAACAAATTGTTGCGATAGATTTGGAAATACGACCAGGAATTCAATAACAATATGTAGGGAGAATGTTTTTTATAAAATTAGTTTGATATGTAAATTGTTATAAATACGTCTGTGTTGTATAATGATTATTTAATTTTGTTTTTTATTGACGAGTACTTTAATAAGAACTAATCTGCATCAGTAACACTCCAATATTTGGATATTTTTTCTTTTATTCTACAATCATTTATTTTTATCAAGTTATTCGATATTCTCCATAAAGAGTTGTATCTTTCATAACTAGGTAGATTATAATTAGTCTATGATATAGGCAACAAAATATATATTTATCCTTATATGTTTGGAAATACTATAGATCAAATTACTTACTTTTTTAACAGGAAATATTCAATGTTTACATGTTATAGACTAACCGTAATAGATCAACTGTAATACAATAATAAACACAGATTGAATGCAGGAATGTGTAATGATTTCCAAAATGTACGTATATATCTAATCCCCAGTGTCCTGCAGTGCGGGATAGACATATCCTGAGTAGTCTACTCATGGATGGAGGGAAAGGGACAGCTGCTGTTGTGTTGGAAAACCCGTCGGCAGAAGTCTGACTTGGCTCCGAAGAAGGAGGGCAGTGCCTTTCGGGAGGACATTTATGGGGAACTAACCCTCATTTGTGTATCGTATGAGAGAAAACCAGGAAAACTCCCACCAAGTAGTCCAACTAATGACGCAAGATGATTTCCAAAATAACTGAGTAAGTCACCTCTTTGATGAAATTTGAGCTTTTATAAATAATTTTGAATTAGTATGCTATGAGAGGTGAGGCCAAGAGAAAATAGCGCGCTAAGTTTTCAAACAAGAGGATTTTGGTTCAACTTGACAAATGATGCTGAATTGAAAGTTTGTTAATAAATTAGTTAGACCAGGAATTCCTCCACTTGCCCTACTCGTGGCTCATTGGCAATGTGCTCCGATGGTGAGGCTTAGGCCGGAAGTTCAATCCGCTGGCGGCTTTGTTGTAGACACTGTCTCAAAAAACGAGGAAATTCAATGGCGTTAGGGAATCTCGTTAGTCAAACTAACCGGTGGGAGTTTTCCGGGTTTTCCTCCCATGTCATACACATATGCGGAGTAGTTCTCCCTAAAGGTTCCTGTTCGATAGCTCACACATAAAACAAACTCCAAGAAATACACGACACAGTGGACTGTATGTAAATAAAACTACTTTATTTTGGCAGCCATCAAATTCGAAGATGAACTGACCACACAACCTCTCTCTGGGGTTACACTTATTGAACTCATTTATTTATGCAGCCATCGCACTCATGAATGGACTGCCACACGCAACCTTTCTCTTTGGTTACAGAAGTTCAACTCTTTTAATTATGCAGCTATCATGCTCGGAGATGTACTGCTACACGACTTCTCTCTTTGGTCGCAGTTGCTCAACTCTTTTATTTATGCAGCCATCGCGCTCGAGGATCGACTGCCACACAACCATTCTCTTTGGTCGCTGAGTTTCTCAACTCTTTTTTTTTATGCAGCCATCGCGCTCGAGGATCGACTGCCACACAACCATTCTCTTTGGTCGCTGAGTTTCTCAACTCTTTTATTTATGCAGCCATCGCGCTCGAGGATCGACTGCCACACAACCATTCTCTTTGGTCGCTGAATTTCAACTCCTTTTACTTACATTCCTTCTTTCTCTCCCTGGCCTTCTTTCTCTCCCTGGCCTTCTTTCTCTCCCTGGCCAGACACCCCCCACAGACAGGGTGTTTTTCTGGGCATAGGGCGTTGACCTCCCCTTGGTAGGGGAACCTGGGTTTCGACGTCACAGTCCCCCCCCGAGGCACTATCCTTCTTCTGCGACACGGAACTAAGTCAGACTTCTACCTATCAGTGCTATATCACAACAGAAGCTGTCCCCCTTTCCCTCCTTTCATGAGACCAGACGGGTTCTTGGACTTGGTCTAGATGTTGCTGTCTACCAAGTGGAATAAAAAACAACAACAATTCCTTCACTTAGGCTTGGAAATAAACCTGCAAATCCCAAAGTTATAGTTTAAACTATAGTCGTAAAGTTGAACTATAGTTCAATTTAGCAGGTCCCCTGAAAAACGCTGAATGTACTACATACGAAACTTTCCAGTAGCAAAGGGATCAGTGTGATGATATTCGAAAACAATAATAAAATAGTCGAATTTATAAGAAAAATTAAAGATTAGAACTTTTTATGTACCTATTTCTATTTCTCCAATATATATATAAGCTGAACTTTAACTTGAAGTTTAACAAAAACACCAGTTCTGAAGTCGATTCTTAAATTCTGTAAAGGTAATTTTTTCCTGTCATAATATTTCACGTAGCACCGAGAACCAGGGAACTGACAGCGGTGTTAGTTAACAAGGTTATTGCACGGAAAACTAGATTCTGACTTTTACGTGCAGGCCTTCTTCAAAGCTTAACTTTAAAATTTGATTAAATTTCGGAAATGTCGTCTACCGTTCTGGTTCACTGAAAAGAATAGAGCTTCCCGCAGTGTTTGTGGTGTAATAGTTTTCTACACATAATTGGATTACAACAAGCAAGAATGTACGAACAGAACAACTCCCAATTAAAAGTTAGTTAAAAATATTTCTTCCAAAGAGATATTCCCATCATTTGATTACTGTTCTAGTATAAGAAATAATTTGAAATACTACATTTAAATTTCAAGTTATAACTAGTAGTATAGATTATTAATGTTAATTTATTTATGTTTTTATTTATATTTAACATTAGTTTATGTTTTTGTTTTTAAAAATCATAATATATTTGAAAACTTTCCACTGGAACTATTTAGTCTAAAGCAAAATAAAATTAATCTAAGGTAAAATGCATTTTAAACATAAAAAGAAATATATAGAATAGGTGATTATAATTTAAAAACAATCATCGTGGTGAGTCTAATTTTTTTTCTCTTTTAATCTTTTATTTATCTATTGCGTAATTAAAACCACCACTGAGATTTATTTTAACTAAATAAAAATTCAATATTTTGAAGTAAAATCATATTTTTGAAAATATTAGTAAAATTCTGTATCGTTTGTTTATTGTACTGATTATTTATTTAATAAAAGGAAATACAAATGGTTAAGAAAAATTTTAAGAAAACACATACAAAAAAATTATGCGTGAATAAAAACTATAATAAAACAAACGAAATAAAAACCATTTAAATACACATATTTTAAGTAATTTTCCAAATCACAAGCTCTATATATAGGCTGCTATATATAATAGCATATATCAATATACTACTGTGTCCAAAAAGTAAGACCAGTATTAAATTTCCCGTGGCATATGGGATTTCAATTTTTTTTCTTTTTGAAGTTGTTGGCACTTTTTTTTCTTTTTCAGTTGTTGGAAGCGTAACTGAAACACTAATGAATATTTTGACGTCAAATTTCACACAGATATCAAGGACAGTGTGAAAAAAGAAAAAAAAATTAATTCGATAAGTACCGGGAAGTTTAAATTGAAATTAATTATGCATTTTAAACATAAAAAGAAATAGGTGATTATAATTGGTATGACACAGTAGTATGCTATTTTAATTTAGTTTTCCAAGTATAAATTTTCTGATCGTGAGATGCAGTGATTAAATGGAAAAATATCTATTTTCACAGAAGAAATCATCATCTGCTACCCTTTCGTTGGAAGGGTGTCCTGTCAGTCGCCAAAAATTAGATGTCCCTTAATAAATAGAACATTTCTTTCGAAATTACTTTCGGTGTGATGCGGAATCAAATAACAAGAAAGACAAGTGTAATCCAGAAGTGTGCTTTTCTCTGGACGAAAGCTGTCCGAATCAGAAAAAGTGTAATAAATGGCCGCGCTCATATTAAGAAATGGCGTTGGAAAAAAAGGCGGAAGAATAATATCTCTGTTTCTTTTCCAGGATCACATGTCTTTGGGAGAACCAATATCTATATCACAAATTTAATAGAAAGGAATGTTGTTCCTGCAGAAAAGAAAAAGAGATGAGATTAAATGAGATGAGATTTCGTAAAAATAGATCTAAATCTGTGATGTAGTTTGATTTTTACTAATTTCTTAAGATATACTAGACCACAGAAATGAAGTTATTTATTGGCATTGCTGACACTTTTAGAAGAAAAATAAAGGATTTGGATTTGTTAAAATTTATTTTGGGGTTGGGGTTATGAAAATATTGTTTGTAATTATTTTAGTACTACGATTATATCAATCGGAATCCATTTTAAATCGCGCAGCCTGATGATACTACGGACTTCAGGTTCGAATCCTGGAGGTGGCATGGATATTTGTTTGTGGTTCGAAATCCACTTTAAACCGTAGTTCCCGTTCTAATTAGCCCAAACGTGTGCACAAAATGACCGTAGAGCGACAAACCAAATCGAAAACAAACTACTTATTCGATTATGACTGTAGAGTGTTGGAAGTAGGGCTGGCAACCCACCCCGCAAAAAAGAAAATATTTCCTGTGTCGAAACCTGTCAATAGGTAGACGACCTTGGCCCGCCATAATGTTGTTGGGCCAATGAAGAAGAAGATTATATCAATTGACATTGCAGGCTTCTGAAATTTGGAAAATATTAAAAAAAGAATTTTTTTAATAATTTTAAACAGATTTCTAAATTATATTTCATGTTACATTTTCCCCATGCCGAACTAGATACATCCTTCGTGTGCGGAAATATGAGACGGAAATAAGAGCTTTTTGTCAAAAACCGAATTTTGTTAAACCTCCATTTTAATAGACAAATTATATTCATATAGATTAATTATAATTTAATATTAAAGTTTTTCTACACTAAGGCACACATTGAATATTTTTAAAAATAAAAAATGTATGGCTAAAATATAACTTTTACAAAGGACTCTATAGCTAGTAATATTAAATACAATTATTTATGAAATTTTCTTTAAATTCTTCGTCAATTACAACTCCATATTTTAATCACCCTTATATTTACAATAAAGAAATATAGTACAGATTGAGCTCAAAGTCTTGTTCTGATTATAAAAAATTATTACAAAATAACAGTTAATTGCAACGTAATTTTGGCATCATTGGATACTTCACTTGTAATAGTTTTTTTTGTGCAATATATCTGAACTGAAATGTTACTTAATTCGCATTTGTTTTTCCAATGAATCAACCTTTCAAGCCCGAGGAGAAGGTAAATAAACACAACGTCCGTAGTTGAGAATCAGAGATATCACATGTTTCTGCACAAGTAGTCCGAGATAGCAAAGTTAATGTTTGGAGTCGGCCTCATATCTAACAAGCTATTTGGTCCATTTTTCTTCATGGAAAAAAAACATCCCATCTGACGTTTATTTGAGACCTATTGGAACTGTTCATTGTCCTTCAGTTATACGAATTTCATCCATGGGTCATTTAGGAGCAATATGGCGTACCACCTAGCCAGTGGATCGGTAGGAATGGACCAACACCATGGCCACATGATACTACACCTCTTGATTTTTTCTTTGGTACTATGTCAAAGACACAGTTTTTGTTCACCCATTGCTGACATTGAAGAACTGAAGGCAAGGATAAAATATGCTGCTTGGACTGTTACAGATGACACAAGAACACTCGGCGAGTAACGCTTTCTGATTCTCCGAGCTATCAAGGAGGTACACGTGAAATCTACTGAATTACGTGTCCACGAAAGGGTAATGAAGGAATCCACCCATAGGAATGCTGCGGAATTGATTTCCAGGATGGCTTTTAGGGATAAATGTATGCCAAAAATTGTCCACGAAAGGATAATGAAGGAATCCTCCCTTAGGAATGCTGCAAAATTGATTTCCAGGGGGACTTGCAAGGTAAATGTCCTACATTTACATGTCTTGATAAAATCTGAAAATATACCATCAGACAGCAGGAATGTTGATGGCAAAATCATCATCGAGTCTACTTTGATTCTTAAAGCAGAAACAACATTGAACAATGCTAGCGTATTCGTACCTGCACCTTAGTTTGCCAGTTACCACAGCTCCAGAATTGGACAATATGCATGAATACTTGTTTCTTTTGTATTCCGAACGTTTATGAGTAGTTTCTCTATATTTGCGTGTCGTATTACAAGAATTCCCCAAAACTCCATCTTGAATGCTGCTTGTTGAAGCTTTACGTATGATGTTATAATCGCCATTGAATCCTCTTGTTCCTCAAGGCAGTGACTGATTGCCATTGATTTGAATTTTCGTCCTTTTGAACGATAGTTTGAACGAAAGTTGAAGTATATAAATTCAACGTTATTAAGTTTTATTAATTAATATTTGCTTTTATTTTTCATCAGTGGGAAACATATCTTGAGAAATGCATTATTTAATTAAAAATCTTGCTTTATTTATCCATTAAAGATTTTATCTTTTATTATAAAATTTTGCTTTCGTTTAAAACAGATTATAAAAGTGCGTTTCCATTAACTCAGCGCATCTAAGTTTTACTGATTATGTTGAAAATTCAGTGAAACATTTGAATTTTTGTTTCCTATAATTATTTTAGAATTAACAATAAAGGAAATGAGAATAAAATTTTCAACACTGGCACATTTTGAACTAGAAAAAACAAAGTTATTAATTATTAATAAAGCCTGTTAATTAACTTAAAGGTACTGCCGTAAAAGGTTTTAAAACCAAGAGTGGATTTTATTTTTGGGATTTTAGAATTGCATTTAGTATTTATCTATCAAAATATAAACTAATTAGCAAAAATTTTTTTTTGTAAAGGAAAATTATTTGTGTATTAAATGTTTCCACATACGACCTTTGATTGTCGAAATAGGAACAATTTAATGTTATCGATGCACCGGTTACCTTGCAAGATTATAAAAGTTTAAATTCGTTCACGGGGCTCTTTGCAGCCATTACTTTCAGAAATGATGAGATTCGATAGTAACTGTGATGGTAAGTGTGTTGTTGTTGTTGTCGTGTCCCTCATGGAAGGAGTGAAGAGGGTTGCAGCTTCTGTTCTAATGGAGCACCCGTAGGTAGAAGTCTAACTTCTGCTCCGTGACGCTCTTACAGTCATAGGAGACCGGGATATACGGCTTAAAGTGGATACCGAACCACTACAAACACCCATGGCACGCCGGGATTAGAACCCGAAACCTGTGGCACCGACTGCCAGAGTGCTAGACACTCTGCCATTCACGGCCATGGCAAGTGTGTCCTGAATCAGTATGGAATGTAAATATGGAATTATAAGCAAGGAACGTTCTTCTGGAAGTAATATAACAGTCCTTCATCGACAGTTAAAAGTTGGGTTTCCACCGGATACTAAAATCTCATGTTACGTCCAGCACCAGCCCATCAGAAAGCTGAATCTGCTGCTTATTGAAGTTTCCTATTGATTAGCCTTCCACGGCGAGAGTTTTAAGTACCTGATTGATTACCAACTTTAGTGCTTGAAGTTCTTAATACATTAATAAAGAATCTCTGTGTTATTTAATTTCACAATTTCTCTTCGAATACAAAGATATTATGCCAAGTGCAGTTATACGAAAAGATAGTTTGCAAACTTTCTTTACAAATACAAAATGCAAAAATTTATGCAAATGCAAAATTATGCATTATTTATTATTTTATCTAAATATTCTTAATTTGTTAGAGCTTTAATTTCGATATTGCACATTTGGAGGCCTTACAAAATTTATTTTTCTTCTTCAATGGCGCGACAGCAACATGGTGAGCCAAGGGCTTCTGCCAGATTCCAAAACTTAATATGTTGCTCTCTTTTTAAGAGTAGGATTGTCAGCCCTATTCAAGCCCTAGCCCGATTTTCTGTATCAGATGTAATCATTTCTTTCTCCTTATTTTAAACATGAATGTGTCCAAATTACACACACACACACACACACACACACACACACCACACACACACACACACACACACACACACACACACACACACACACACACATATATATATATACATCATCACCATCATCAGTGACGCAACAGCCCCATGGTGGGACAAGGCCGTCTGCCTACTGGAAGATTTCGAGACAGGAGATGATTTCTTTTTACTGAGTGGGATTGCCAGCCCGACGCCCAACACTCTATAGTCCTATTAGACCGAGGCCTACTGTTTAAAGTGAATTCCGGACCACTATCATCCATGGCACCGCAGGGACTCCAACCCTGTGGTACCGAGCTCCAGAACGCTAGTCACTCTGCCATCAGGTCCCATTTCATAAATTTTCGAAATCTTCACTTGGTTTGATTACGAATGACTGTGTTGTTCCTTCTGTACTGCAATATTTTATTTTAAGCAATTTATAATATTTCTAAGAAACACATACGTTTTTCGAAACATATCCAATTCAATAGAAGTTTTAAAAACTTTTCTAATTAACAATATAAAACTTCTACTCAACTAAAACAGCATATTTTATCGCATATTTACAGAGTAATTCGATGATCAATACCCTATTAATGTAATGAAAGCCCTGCGATCCAACCATTACTGCTCACTCAGATGAATAGTGTACGACCCTGTTAGAAAGTCAGCGATAGCGAGACAGTTTCCATTGCATGTCTGCTCCGATTACCGAGGGAATCTTTAGAAAGGACTTTGTGGTATCAATAGAACAAACAGTCACAGGTACTAGTTAATGCAACATATATTTCGGAGTTGCTACTTGAAAGGATTCAATCCGTAGAAATTAGAGTGAAGTGTATTTGCCTTTGTCCTTTCACACACTGTAAATATGTTAGTTTTTAACTATTGCATTCTGATTACGTCTACGAGGATGCTTCAAAAATGAATCGCGTAGATCACAACACGGGGTAAAAATTAAAAATATTTATGCCAAACAATTAAAAATGGGTGGTTATAAAAAAATATTACTCTAGGTACGAATGCATTTTAAATCGCTATTTGTCTTTATCTTTACACAATAAACAGGTTTTCTGTAAAACATTGGCATTTTGATTATGTCTATGTCAGGTACACGTTTTGAACCTGATAAATATACCTATTTTGTCAAATTTTGTTTGTACTTGATAAATGTGCATATTTTATCATGTACAAGTTTTGTACCTATTTTGCCATGTGCAAATTTGCACCTCATAACTGTACCTATTTTGTCATGTGCAAATTTACACCTCATAAATGTACCTATTTTGCCATCTACACGTTCTGTATTTGACGAATGTTCCCTCTAATTTCTAATTTAAATTTTGTCAAAATAGAGAAAAAAAATATTCTTTATAGTACAGATAAAAATTTTATTTCATTTCGATACCAGTTTGTTTATTGCTTTTTTTATTTTTCATACATGTCTTTAATTTGAACTTTTATTAATTACAAACTGCAAATTTGATTTACATCATTTAAAGCATATAAATTGTCGTATTTTAAATTGCATAATATCAAGAGGTAAAATAAACAAAAAATTCCACAACACATATTGAGCTATTTTCTATCAATATCTTTTTTGCGTTGCGTATATCTGACTAGCACCTCTAACGAGTAATCGACCCTTCCATTTCCGCTCTTAAAACAGATGTTTATCTTTCTACATTACTAATGATCGAACTTCATTAATTTTAAATAAAAGATGCTGAAATGAAAATTTTCGTATTACAACGATTAATCTGCTTTAAATAAATATTTAATATTTGTAATAAGTTCATTTATAAATAATAACTGATACAAAATACAAATAAATAAATTTTAATTATCAGAAGTGCTTAATTATCATTTTAATTATCAAAAGTGATAACAGTACGTAAGAAAAATAAAAACCACTTCTTGAACTTTGCAGAATGTTTACAAACCTCAATTATCCCCATTAACAATTTGCGTGTATGTATTTTAATAATGCACTTTAATTGGAGCTAATGGGTCAGTAATTGAATTGAATTGAATTTCGAAGAATAATACTTACCATTCAATTATCGCGGGAATTGAGTAGGCAGTTTATTTGGTTGATTTAACAAGACGTTTGTACTCCATTAGAAATTGACTTTCCACAACTGTTAAATTAATTAACCGGTGTTGTTGAAAATGCCTCTCGAGTGATGATAGATTAAGGGTGGCTAATTATGCTAATAGAAATTTTGCCAATTGGAAATTAAAAGAAATTATATTTATTTCCATGTGTGATATATTTAAGATATTTATTTGCGATTTTATGAGGTATACTAAGACAATATTCTAATATGTAAAATGTGGTATTTGATTAATCTGCAATATTTCCTTTTTTTCTTCATATTTTCAGCGTCATTGTCTGTGTATTTTCAATCTGAATACATTCACGTATGTTCCTTTATTGTTCTAGTATTTTATAGTTGATGGTATTTTATGAAGGTATGATTATAGCATATTAAATATAT
>BPLQ01010543.1:0-28839 GCA_021605075.1 Caerostris darwini | reverse complement strand
AATAAACAGTAATTTAATGTTAACATTTTAAATATTATTATAGGAATGAGTAATTCTAATAGGTTTGTATAAAAAGTACGTTAAATTTTAACCAATTTTTGTGTGGTTCCTCTTAACTTTTTTTTTCTAATGCAGCTCGCAAACACTTAGACAGCTTTAAGACAAGCTCTGCACAGACGTTACTCACTTTGCATTACCCAGCGGGCTTGTGTAACTTAAAGATAAGCCCTGGACGCGGAGTAGCAATGCAAGGCTCTAGGATCCTATTAGGACCGGGACCTACGGTTTAAAGTGGATTCCTAACCACTACAAACATCCATGGCACTGCCGTAACTCGAACTCGACACCTGTGGTAACGAGCACCAGAACGCTAGCCACTCGGCCATTCAGGCCCTCGACTCCTTTTAACTAGCTCAAAATATTTTTATCTAGAACCGAAATTTAACAAATAGATAAACTATCAAACATGAATTTAGTGAAAACATTTTGTAGTCAAGAATTTAATGCAGTGAATAAAACCCCTTAAAATTAATTAGTAAAAAGTCCTTTTTAAAAATGGATATTAATGCAAATATTTTATTTCCGTAACCGAATCGCAGAAAATGAGGCGCGTAGGAATACATCGTTTTAATACCTATCCATATACAGCAGAAGGTATTCTTACGGTTATTCCGCAGAAGTGAAACTCTACACTGATTGAAATAACTCGACCGTTATTGTGGGTGGGCTGTTCATGTCATTAAAGTATTCTGCTCATAATCGAACTCCGAAAAAGAAACAAGTATGCCGCCAAAAAAGATTGCTATGCCACGCAAAAGACGATTGTCGAAAGAGTGCCAGAATAGACAAGATGAGATTCGGAGCGATAGAAGTTCTGAAGATAGACAATCGAGTTTAACGAATATTCGAGAAAGAACAGCAAAAGAGTCAATGGCAAAGCAGCAAAGGCAAAGCAATCTGGAAAGTAACCGTTTAAGTAAACTGCAAGACGAACGGAGTCAGATGTCGGAACAACGTGAGATAATGCGGCAATATAATCGCGAGTGTTACCAGCGGTTTAAAGCGAACGAAACACAAGAAGAACGTGAAACGAGATTGGAGAAACAACGTGTTTATCAGGCGCAACACAGAATAGCGGAATCACCAGCACAACGTGAAGGAAGACTGGAACGTGAGCGTGCACGGAAAGCGGAATATAAAGCAGCTGAAACAAGGGAACAACGTGAAAGAAGACTGGAACGTGAACGTGCACGGAAAGCGGAAAATATAGCAGCTGAAACACCGGAAGAACGTCGAAGAAGGCTGCAATACATAAACGAGCGGAACCAGCGAGTTAGAGTGACAGAAACTCCAGAACAACGTCAGAGAAGACTGGAATATTTGCGCACATGGCGGTCGAAATCCAGAGCTGCAGAAACAGAAGAACAGAGGAAGGACAGGTTAGAAGATCGTCGGAAATTGAATGCACGAAAAAAGGTAAATTTCTTACGCTATTTAATTAATGTAAGATATGACAATGCAGGTATTTCGGTTTACGGCCAAAAATTGTGAAAGGATTCTTAGTTCGTTCTTAAAATTAGAATTTTAATTGAAATTCTCTTATTTAAATTGTTTTGCACAATGACCAGTGTGGAACTGTTTAATTAAAGAAATTAGAAATTTTTTCCATTTTAAATTTTTGGTATATATAGAATTGTTGGATGGTATTTTCGTTAAATTTGACAAATTAATATTTTAAAATTAAAAATGATGATAGGGATGTTAAAGTAAATTTCAAAAATTTGTTTTATAAAAAGTCATTTCGTTTTATAGAGGCTTTTTTTAACTTTTTATCTTTCAACCTTTTACAAGGAAGAAAGATATTCGCAAAATAATCGCTTTAATCAAAGATTTTTGAAGTAACCAATTTTTAGTTTTTTGATTTTGTTAAGGCTTGCTGTTATTGCATTGATTACGTTAAAAGAAATTTAAATAATAGTTTTTCACCTTTTACTGGAGAAGGATTACTTCTGCTAATAAATTTATCTGATTTAAAAACATTCTCTTTATAACTACGCATCTGTGCCTACGGATCTTTTTCTTTCTGAGAAAAGTATGTATTTTTTAGCATCTTTTGTCCAAAAAGAAAATAAATGTTTTGATATGAAAACTAAAAAATATTTAAATTTTAATAAAACGAAACAGATACTACAAAAATGATTTGCGAAGTTTCGAAAGCTTGCATCTGCTATAATACGACGAATCTGCTATAATACGTATAGAAAAGCTGTTTTTGAAAACAAATTTTTAATCGTATGTTTGTTAAAAACATACCGTCGGCATTATTATTGCGCTTTGTTTCATTATAACCAGTAAATTTGCATTTTAAATATCAATAATCAATGCTACTAATTCTTTATATGTAAGCACTTTAAATATTAAATTTAAACTATTGAATTTGATATTTTTTATTTTCGAAGTTCCAATACATTCATTAAACTTTCAAAAAATAGTCTTTGCGTAACGTGCTGATTTTATTGATGGTTCTCAACCTTTTTATCTTTCAACCCGGCCCCTCCCACATTTTACAACGGAGTTAGCATCCGTATCCAACTTTCGCCAGGAATTCTTCAAGTTCCAATGTTGGGATTCTTGAATTTTTTTATGGCCTACTTTCTTTATATCAAGTAATGTTAGGAAAGTTTAAATATCTAATTTTAATTGTTTAATTGCTGATAAATACTTTATCCATTCCGAAAGCTACACAAAATGATTATTACGTAGGCTAAAATCAAATTTAAAAAAAATTGTACAATTTTGGCAGCAATTGATCTCAAATATTATAGAAGTTAATTGATCAGTAGGAAGCCATGTATTTAAACATCTCGATCATTCTGTAAGCTGCTCAAAGTCTTCCATGCGTAGTATTCTTCTACGATTAATTTTTTTTTCTTCTATGGCTGATTCGTCAATGTGTTTTTGTGCGTCTTTTGCCTGAATAAAATCAAAACAGATGTCTATAGAAGAAAAGTGAAAATGTTTTCCGTGTAGTACGGAGTTTTACTTTTTCTCATAATTTTCGAATTCTACAACATTATTATGGATCATATTTACCATCTTTCGAGAGTTTAATGTCTTCAAAGGTCAATTTTAGACATAAAAATTACTATTTTATTTTATTTTCTTCAGAATGCCATAAAGAACAAGGAAGATGTTGTGCCTGACGAACCTACCGTTGTCATCAAAGCAGAACCCATCGAGTTCGATCCAGAACCACTAAAAGTCCAGGTGAATCCACAATATAAATAACATCTTCTCGTTCAATGACTTTATTATTCCTGTGCTGTATTGATAATTCATATTGAATCCGAATCGATCTAATCTATCTTCATTTGTGTCTGAGTCACTATTTAACAAACATAAAATTTAAAGTAGATTAAAGTATTTGTGTCATAATTTTATTAGTAATTTAATGTCATCGATATTGATCGTATTAACAATACACTGAAATTTCATGTGATCGAACGTAAATTATGTGCATAATCTCATTTTTTTTTTATTTTCTCCAGAATGTCAAAAAGGACGTCGGAGATACAGTCCTTGTCGGACCTACTGTCATCGTCAAAGAGGAGCCTATCACTTTCGGACCTGAACCATCTGCATATATTGTCATCAAGGACGAGTTCGTCGTTTGCAGTGAAGATGACACCGAATCTTTTGCTGATGTACTGCCGTTCACCAAACCCACCTCTCACGTGACCCTCTCCGTGGCCTGCTTGGGGTCTGGCCGAAAACCATCCAGTGACCAATAAATCCAGTCGAAGAAGCATGCCCGATCAATGGTCTTTCTTCCGGTTTTAATTCCTCCTTAATATTGATCCAATAGAAATTTTAAACATTATGCAAAAAAAAAGTCGCGTCAAACAAAAAAGATATACTTTAATAATTATATATTAAGTAGCTATTATTTTTTATTAAATAACTATTTGTTCTTGCTGTTTTTAAATTTAATATTTTAGTGAATTACTAATAATTTAATGCCAGACATTTTTGTTGCAATAGAATATCCTGCCTTAGCTTATATATATTTTTTTTTAGCAAAAAAAAAAATATGACAAAACAAAAGATATATTTTAAGAGTTTTAATTAATTATTTTCATTAAATAATTATCGGTTCTTGTTGTTTTTAAATTTAAAATTATTCTTGTCGATTTTTAATCCATTTTTATTACTTTATTATTAATATTTTAGTTGATTACGTATTTAATATCGGACATTTGTGTATGTTAGACTATCCTGCCTTATCTTATATTTATTATGGCCAGGAGATTTTTTTTATTACACGAGACTAATCCTTGTACAGGATTTATGCCTATGTGTGCGAATGAGAAGTTTCGCAAAGAAAATAATTTTAAAATATGTTACAATTGAAACAATTTCTTTAATTAATTACTTCTTTACAACTTATTTTACCATTAAAAATTGTACAATACCCGAATTTATCTTTTTACCGAATCTTGAATTCCAGTTTTAAAGTATCAACATTTCGTCGAAAACATCCATTTTAGCTGCTTTTATGAAACTGGTATACAAAGTTATCGTTAAACAAATTACATAATTCTGCGTCCATTTGAATGTCCGTCACTCAATTATGAATCTGTGTATTAATATATGAATACTTTCATGAATAAATTTTTTGTGAAGTGCTAAAGATTTTGAATCATTTATTGAACTTGGTGTCAATTTTTTGTTGAAAGTTATTTATCATTCAATATAAATTAAACATTGGAAATTCTGAAAACAATTTTTACCTTTGCTTTAGCTTCAGAGAAATAAAATAAAATATATCAATGGATGAATTCAACCAGCAAATAAAATTCAAATGGACAATATTTGCTGTAGTACTTCTAAGTAATTGTGGTCAATTTTTGTAATTAATACGTGGTCATTGTAATATGTACTAGAATTTCATATCTCGTCAACTAACTAAAATAACTAGCATACTAGAATTTGGTACTACATTACAAAAGAGATAGAGGTAAAACAATATTTGAAGGAAATTGAAACTTCAGTTGATAGCGAACGTTGATTCATGAAGAAATATTCTATTGTAATACACTTGTTTAACGCAGAAACATCAATATTGACAAAAATTATTCTTACGAAGATTCAAAGAGACCACTGACAAACAATCAAGCACGCATTTTCCTCACACTATCGTAGATTGAATTTTATTATGGTGCAGTAACATCACATAAAGATTTAGTACACAATTTGATATAAATGTGCAACTTAGACGTCGATTTTTATTTTTATAACTTTTTTTTAATATTTCTAGCGATATAATATTCTTCATTAAACAGTGAATTAATTCTGTACTTTACATTTTAAATATTTTAAGAATGAATTGTAATTTATACTTAAATATATTAAAATTTACATTTATAAGATTTAAATTTTTTTTTTTTTTTTTTTTTTTTATGGAACTTGCCAATGCGTTTGTGGCCTTGATAAAAAGTTTGGAAAGTTCGAAATTAACCGATGTTCATAGAATCGAAGTGTTCTCCTTTTAATCGAACCTACAATGAAAATGCCGCAAAGAGAAACTCTTACTCTTTACGTAAAAAACATTGCTTTACAATAACACCAGAAAATACAAGAAAAGTTTCGAAATGTGAGTTTTGAATGCAAGCAGTTTAGACAAGCGATTATTATAGAAAGGAAGGCATCTAAACAGATTGAAAGCAGATGAAACCATACATCAAAGGCCAGACAAAATAAAAAGTGACCCTTTTAGTCGCTCGCTCGCTAGCTATATTGTCTGAAATTCCTAAAAACTCAACTAGTAATTAATTTATATTCATATAATCGAATGTTTTGTTCGTAATCCTACCTTCAAAAAAAAAAATGCCGCCGATAAAAATTTTACTCAAAGAAAAAGACACTTGTCAAAATGAACAGCACAAAGAAGAAAAGTTCAGAAATAAGAGTTTTGAATACAAGCAAGCGAGATAAGAGAATATTATTAAAGTGAAAGTGCGGGAAAAAATATTAAATATTATTACAATATTTTTTCCAGCCTTAAGAAAGAAGGCGCGAAAATACTTTCACGGCACAGGAAACCGAACATCAAAAGCCAGAAAGAACAGAAAGTGGTCTTTCCCGCCCCCATAAAATTGCCAGTATTAAAAATCAACTGGGATTTTCATGTGACCAAAACTGGGCTGTGAGCGTCATCTAACCTTTTCTGTTCTCTCAAGAACGTCAAAAGGGCGACGGAGAAGCAGTTCAGTAGAACTTGCAGTCTTCATTAACGAGAAACTCATCAATTTCAACCAGAATCATCTACATCTGCAGATATTGTCATCAAGGATGAAGTCGTCGTTTCATGTGAAGATGACACCGGATCTTCTGCTGATGTACCGTCATCCACCGAACCCACCTCTCACGTGAACCTTTCCGTTGCTTGTTTGGGGTCTAGCCAACAACCGGACACTGGCCAATAAATTCATTTGAAGAAAGGCTTTATCATTGAAATGTCTTTCCGGTTTTTATTTGAATCAAATGCTAAGATAATAGAATTTTTAAAAATTATGTAAAATTAAATCCTAATTTTCAAAATTTATTTTAATGCTTTTAAATTATATTAAAATACGCTTGTTAATGCAACGGTTATATTTCCATAACCGCCTCACACAAACTGAGACGCGGATGAATACATTTTTTTTAATCTATCCATATACAATTCGAGTAGACTTCATATTGATGTGTATCAGTTGTTTTGTAAAATACGAGCTGCAATACGATTGAGTAAACTAGATAGTACCCGATCCTGATTGTTGTTCTGCTTAAATCGAACTTCGAAAAAGAAAATATGCCACTGAAAGAAATTGCTATGCCCCAAAAAACACGATTGCCGAACGAGCACAAGAAACGACAAGACGAGATTCGAAATGAAACTTCTGAAGTTAAGCAATCAAGATTGATAAATATTGGAGAAAGAACGGCAGACGAATCAAAAACAGAGCAGCAAGGCAGGCTAGAACGTAACCGTTTAAGTAAATTGAAAATCAAATTACTTAAAAAATCAGAAGAAAATGAAAGAAAGCGGCAATATCGGCGCGAGTTTTACCAGCGAGTTAAAGGAACAGAAGAACAACGTGAAAGCAGACTGGAACGTCAGCGTGCGCGGAACAGGCAAATTAGACAGACAGAAACAGAAGAACAACGTGAAAAAAGACTGGAAAGTCAACGTGCGCGGATGAGGAGAGTTAGAGAGAGAGAAAACTGAAGAAAAACGTGAAAAAAGACTAGAATATCAGCGTGTGCGGGATAATCGAAATAGACAGACAGAAACACCAGAGCTACGTAAAAAAAGACTGAAGAAACAACGTTTTTGTAAGTCACGACTTAGAAAAGCAGAAATACCAGAAAAGCTTGAAGAAAGACTGGAAAGTGACCGTACACGCCGGTCGAAATCCAGAGCTGCTGAAACTCAAGAACAGAGGATAGAAAGACTGGAAAAATATCGAAAATTAAATACACGAAGAAAGGTAAAAATATCTTACTCTAAATAAATAATGCAAGATATGACAACGTTATTATTCCTAATCAAGGCCAAAAATTGAAAAAGTTTCTTATTATTTTTAAAAACTAGAACTTTTAAGCGAAATTCACTTATCTAAATGATTTTGCAAATTTCTCAATATGACACTGTTAATGAAGGGTATTAGAAATGTTTATTTAAATTTTTGGTATATCTGACGGAACAGGTGTTTTCACTAAATTTGACAAATTAATATTTTAAGATTGAAAATGATTACAGTGACGTTAATTTAACTTTCAAAGGTTTGTGTTATAAAATACCTTGCGTTTCATAGAGATTTTTTTAATGGTTCTCTCATAACAATTAGGAGATGATGTCTTAAAATTCAAATTTCGCCGAAGATTCATCAAGTAAAAATTTTGGGTTCTTCAGTTTTGTTATGGCTTTATATTATTGCATCAATCGTGTTAAATAATTTTTTCCCGTTTTAATAGCGAACCATTACCCTAAAAAAAATTTATCTGATATAGGAACAAAATCTCTCTATGCATCTATATCGCAATGCGTGTTGTAGGATGTTGTTTTCTTATCAGCCGAAAGAAAATATGCTTTAAGAATGCATCTTTTGTTAAAAATGTATTGATTAAAACGATTAATCATATTGAAATTTTGGTGAATGAAACCGACACTAAAAGAAAATGACGTTTAACAAGATCTGAGAAGTTTCATAAGTTGTATCTGCTACTCTAACGGAATGTCAAAGAAAACCAAATTTTTTATCACGTGTTTGTTAAAATGCACCATCAATAAACATTATGCAATTTTGTTTCTTTATTACATATAAGATAGCATCAACATTTTAAATATTAATAATCATACGAAAAATGCTACTAATTATTTATATAATAAAACTTTCAACTTCATTAGTTTTAAAATTAATGTTTCTAATATCCTTTATTTTTTTAACTTTTTACCAAGTATGTTTATGTACCTTTAAAGAAAACAGTCATTGCATCACTTACTGATTTTTTTAATGGTGCTCAAACTTTTTATGTTTCATTCTCAAACCTTTTATAACCGAGTTAGATTCCGTTTCCGAATTTCGTTAGGAATTGATCAGGAAGCAAATTTGGGATTATTTTAGTTTATGTGGCATGCTTTCTTTACATCAGTAGTGTTAGGAAAATTTAAATATCTAAATTTCCTGATTTCATTGCTGATCAGTGCTATATAAAGTATATTCATCCAGATTTAAAAAACATATTCTCTCAAAGCTACCTCAAATACTCATTACGTAGACTGCATTATTTAGTTTGGTAACAATTGATCTCGAAATGTATTGAAGTGAACTGATTAGTATGAAACATGTATTAAAATATCTCGATCATTTCCTGTTTTCAATTGAATGTCTTCCATGCGTAGTATTCTTTATCAGTTGAACTTATTATTTTTTTCATGCCTGATTCTTCAATGTGTAACATTAATAAGGATTTGGGTGACTTTGCCTGAATACGTCAAAATCGATGTCTTAACAAAAAAAAATTTATTTTGTGTTTTTAAAACCAAAAGCATGAATTACGTTCTTTGAGGTTCTGTGTACAAAAACACGTATGGCAATAATTTATATTGTTCTAAAAGTTTAATATGTTTGTTGAATAATAAAAAGAAAAGTGAAAAGGTTATCTTATGTACTACGGAAAAACAAAGTTTTGATCTTAATTTGGCTCTTAAATTTCGGATTCCATACAATTTTTTTATTGTTCATATTTACCTTCTTTCGAGAGTTCCGTGTTTTTTGAAACGTTAGTTATGAACTTAACCCATTTAATTATTTTTCTCCAGAATGTTGTAAAGAACAAGGAAGATGTTATGCCTGTCGAACCTACCGTTGTCATCAAAGAAGAACCTATCCAGTCCGATTCAGAACCACTTGCATCTGAAGATAAAGTCATCAAGGTGAATCCAAAATATTAATTCATCTCGTGCAATGGATTTCTTGGCTCTATGCTGTATTGTTAATGCATCTTGTATCCAATTGATCTAATCTATTTTCATTTGCAGAGGAGTCACTATTTACTTACATAAAAATTAAAGTAGATTAAATCATTTTCTTTTCCTCACATTTTATTGTTAGAAATTAATATTACTAATGTTAATCGCATTAATAATCCCCTGAATATTTCGTGTTAACAAATTAATATTCTGAGCGTAATCTAAATTTTTTATTCTCTCCAGAATGTCGAAAAGGTCAACGGAGAAGCAGTCCCTGTCGAGCCTCTTGTAGTCTTCAAAGAACAGCCCATCAGTTTCGAACCAGCACCATCTGCTTCTGCAGATATTGTCATCAAGGAAGAGTTCGTCGTTTTAGGGAAGATGACACTGGCTCTTCTGCTTATGAATCGCCATCCACTGAACCCACCTCTCACGTGACCCTATCCGTGGCCTGCTTGGGGTCTGGCCGAAAACCATGTAGTGACCAATAAATCCAGTCGAAGAAGCATGCCTAATCAAGAGACTTACTTCCGGTTTTTATTCAACCTTAGTATTGAACCAATAGAATTTTTAAACGTTATGAAAAAAAATTTTAATAATTTTAAATTATGTAGCTGTAATTTTTTTATTGAATAACCATTTGTTCTTGTTGTTTTTTAAATCGCGCAGAAATGTTACTTACGCATATTTTAGGGAACTACTGATACAAATTTAAAACCACGGCTTTTTTGTCTCGATAGACTATCCTGAGCTAAAAAATATATATATTTAAAATATATATTTTGTATTGTCAGAGTTTTAATCATTTTTCATAAAATAAATATCAGTTCTTGTTTTAAAATCTTACAAAAAATTTTCTTATGGATTTTTAATCATTTTTATTTTTTATAATTAATATTTTAGTTGATTATTAATATGAATTTAATATAAGACATTTTTATACGTTAGACTATCCTGCTTTATTTTATATTTATTTTAGTTAAAGGATTTTTTTTACTACACGAGACAAATCATTGTGCAGGTTTTTATGATTGAGAAAGGCAATAAATCGCAAAGAAAATAATTTGTTTTTAAAATGTTTTACAATGGAAACAGTTTTCTAATTTAATTATCTCTTTACTGCTTATTTCACCATTAAAAATTGTACAGTACCCGAATTTTTTTTTTTTTTTTTTTTTTTTCAAATTTGATCTTGAAAAAATTTAAAATTTGATTTAATTTCATGGAAAACATCCATTTTAGCTGCTTTTATAAAACCGTAATGCAAAGTTATCGTTAAAATAGTTATATAATACTTCGTCCATTTGAATGTTAGTGACTCGGTTATGAATCCGCTTATTCATATGGGAATACTTTCATAAATAAATTTTTTTTGATATGCTGAAGATTTTGAATTATTTATTGAACTTGGTATCAATTTTATTGTTGAAAGTTATTTTTATTTTAGGAATTATTCAAGATAAAATAAACATTGGAAATTCTGACAACAATTTTTACATTTCCTTTAGCTTCAGATGAATAAAATTAAATATCTCAAAGTACGAAATCAACTAGTAAATAAGTTTCAAATGAATAATAGTTGCTATAGTACTTTTAAGGAATTCTGCTCAATATTTCTAATTAATACGTGGCCATTGTAATATGTACTATAATTTCATATATCGTCAACTAACTAAAATAACTTCTATAGTAGAATTTGGTACTGCTTTACAAAACGGTGGAGGGAAAACAATATTTGAAGGAAATTAAAATTTTATAAATCCTCGCTCGCTATCAAATTAAGAAAAAATTCTGATGGAATACACTAGTTTGATGCAGAAACTTCAATATTGGCAAAATATATTATTACGAAGCTTAAAAAAAAACACTGATAAATACTCAAGAATGCATTTTCCACACACTATCGTAGATGGAAATTTAATATGGTGCAATAACATCACTTAAAGTCTTAGTACCCAATTTTTTTCAAATGTGCAATTTAGACGTCTATTTTAATTTTTATAACTTTTATTTTATATTTATAGGTATATAAAATTCTTCATTAAAAAGTGAATTAGTTCTGTACTTTATACTTTAACTAATTTAAGAATAAATTGTGATTGAATACATTAAAATTTACATTACTTGTATACTAGAATTTGGTACTACATTACAAAAAGATGCAGGGAAAACAATATTGAAGAGATTAAAAGTTTAAAAATCAACGCTCGCTACATTAAGCAATCAATCACGAATTTTGCTCTCACGTTTGTAGAAGAAAATATAATGTAGTGCAATAACACTTAATGAAAAAAAACTCATAATATACTTACTTAACGTAAACAATTTTTTTGCAAATTTGCATATTTAGAAGTAAATTTTAATTTATAATATTTATGTAAAAAAAATCCTCATATGTCCTCAAAAAGCAGTAAATTAGTTCCGTATTTTCCATTTTGAAAATTTATTTGATTAAGAATAAATCTATTGTAATTTTATAGTTAAATACATAAAATTTTATGATTAAAAGATTTTTGAAAGTTTTTTTTTTTTTTTTTTTTTTTTTAACTCGGCATTGTGTTTATGGCCTTGCTGAAAACTCTTTAATAAAAATAGCCACTCAAAACTATTCGACACTATTAAAACCCTTCTTAAATTAGTAGACCGAAGTCATTGTTTATATTTCTTCTGCACCCCAGAATATTAGTGTATTCCTTGTAATGCAAAAATAAGTGAAGCAACAACAAAACTTCTTCCATACAAGTTAATTCTGAGGTACCATTTGACTTCCCATATAAATATCGGAAAACTGCAATCGACTCCTCTTCCGTAGAAAAACATTGTTCCTGGAAAATGAAGGATAAATTATATTTTATAAAACCTACAATCAAGGAGTTTCCAAACTCCGATGGTAGCAGATATTTAAATGAAAAATTAATAAGACTTTGAATTGGATGTTAATATTTCAACCCATAGACATCTCCTTCACGCAGGATCACCACCTCGCTGCTCAAAATGCAAGAATGGTTTATCTATGAATCACGTTTTTTCAGAATACGATCGCTTTAAACGACTGAAACAACTTGGATTTAGTGCTGCTACTCCTTTATTAACTGACAACCTGGGAGATATTTTTATTTTTATAAGACATTATCGTGCTGAAAATAATTAAAAATATTTTGATATAAATTAAATGAAACTAAAGGAATTGTGCCTGCCCAAGCTCTACTCTCGTGCTATTTAAAAAATTACCCATTAACCAACCAACTTATACGTTTGCAGAAATAGTAATTTTTTCAACAGAAATGTCTTTCTAAATTTTTTTCATATCTATCTTTGTATGCGCTCATTTAACTCGCTCGATGTGTTTTCCGCAATAGTCAAAAATTGCCATCTAATATTAAAACATCTTGATAAAGTATCAGCCACACATTTTTGATAAATTATCAGCACACACCTTTTTGCAGACGAGAATATAATGTGGTGAATATCATCACTTAAGCTGAAGCGAGTGTAAATCGCAAAGCACGCATCAACTCTTGTCAGTGATATTCTTTTCTGTCCTACCTAAATTCATTTATGAATTTTTAGACTTTCTTCTTTTCTCACCAAGTCCCTTTAACTAGTGGGTAATTGCCAATGTTTTCATTTCTCTATGTTTGCCATCCCCGTAGATGAGTCTCCTGACGCAGCCAGGGTGCTCCAATAATCTTCAACACCATAATCTCCAAGTCTAGTCAGTACCTAACAATATTCAGTAAATAATTATTTTCAGATGAAGATACTATTTTGCATCGATTTTTCCGTTTGCAGAAGTAATAAATTTTTAAAAGAAATTTATTTCTAAAATTTTGTTCATATCTATCTAAGTATGGATTCATTTAACTTGCTCGAGGTGTTTTCCGCAATAGTCAAAAATTGCCATCTAATATTAAAACATCTCGATAAGCTATCAGACACACAATTTTGATAAATTAACAATACACACTTTTTTGCAGACAAGAATATTTTTTTTCTTTCTAATGCAGCTGGCAAACACTTAGACAATTGTCTTGGATGCCTTAAGGCAAGCGCATCAGAGACGTTACTCACTTTGTATTACCCAGGGGGCGCGTGTAACTTAAAGATAGGCCACAGACGCGGAGTAACAATGCCCCCGCAACGCTCTACGATCCTATTAGACCGGGAGCTACGGTTTAAAGTAGATTCCGAACCACTACAAACATCCATAGTACCGCCGGGACTCGAACCCAAAACCTACGGTACCGAGAGTCAGAGCGCTAGCCACTCGTCCATTCTGTCCCCGCAGACGAGAATATAATGGGTGAAAATCATCACTTAAGTTAAAGCGAGTATAAATCGCGAAGAACGCATCAATTCTTGTCAGTAATATTCTGCTCTAACCTACCTAAATTTAATTTTGCATTTGTAAACTTTTTCAATTCTCACTGAAATTCTGGGCATTGCCAATGTTTTCATTCCTGTATGTTTGCCATTCCCGTAGATGAGTCTCCTGACGCATCCAGGGAACTCCAATAATCTTTAACAGCATCACCTTCAAGTCTAGTCATTAGCTAACAATATTCGGTAAATAATTATTTTCAGATGAAGATACTATTTTGCATCGATTTTATTTCTATAACTAATTCACACAGGCGGTGGGCCTGAAGGGCCGAGTGGCCAGCGCTCTGGCGCTCGGTACCACAGGTTTCGCGTTCGAGTCCCGGCGGTGCCATGGTTGTCTGTCGTGGTTCGGAATACACTTTAAACCGTAGGTCTCGGTCTAATAGGATCGTAGAGTGTTGCGCGGGCATTGTTACTTAGCGTGCGGGGCTTATCTTCAAGTTACACGCGCCCTCTGGGTAATGCAAAGTGAGTAACGTCTGTGCAGCGGCCTTAAGGCATCCAAGACCAAGTTGTCTAAGTGTTTGCCAGCTGCATTAGAAAGAAAAAAATTCACATGAACGTAATGAATGCTTCGTTTTAATATCTGTGCAAATAAGGTTCGAGATAGTCTTTAAAATGAGACGAGTCAGTGATAGGAAACAAAATGCGACTGACAGAAATCACTCTGCTCGGATGCACAGGTCCTTTCAATAAATTTGACAACTATCCTCAACTTCTCCTTCCCAAGGACATGGTATTTTGCAAAATTCAGCTCCCGTCAGTCGATGGAGATTCTTCAAGTTTGTTCCAATGCAGCTGGCAAACATTTAGACAGCTTGGTCTTGGATGCCTTAAGGCAATTAATTTACTCACATTGCATTACCCAGGGGGTGCGTGAACTTGAAGATAAGCCACGGGCGCGGAGTAACACTGCCCCCGCAACGCTGTACGATCCTATTAGTACCGGGACCTATGGTTTAAAGTGGATTACGAACCACGACAGACAACCATGGCACCGCCGGGATTCGAACCCGAAACCTGTGGTACCGAGCGCCACAGAGCTAGCCACTCGGCCATTCAGGCCCCCTCTTCAAGTTATAAATTTTCAAAATTCTTTTATTAGCTAATAGTAATAGTAATATAAGAAATTGGAGTAGTAATGTAGCAAGAGAAATATAGAGGAAGAATATAGTGAAATTGAGAAGTAATATAGAATAATAGTTGTAATATAACATGATAATAGTAATAGTAAGAAAATAGCAATGAGAGACCGGAGTATCAATCATAGTAAAAAAAGCTTAAATATCTAAATTTCCTTTTTTTATTTGCTAATGAATGTTTTATCCAAAACGTCTATCTCATCGAAAACGTACTCTCTCGTACTCTCTACTGGAAAAGCTTATTAAAAATGCTTAAATATATATATTTTACAATTTAGTGATATTTGGTATCAATTGATTTCCAACTGGAATTGAATTTGTTCAAAGTATGTATTAATTTAGCCAAAATCATGAATATTAGATATTTATGTAATTATTCATGGAAATCACTGGAATCAGCTCCTCTCAAGGTTTGTTATGCTGAATATTCCTTTGTCAGTTCAGATGTTGACTTCCGGGCCAACGGGCGTACCGGTTACGGAGTTCCAAGGTGGTTTTAAGAACCACGAAACCTCCACATCTTAAATTAATTTAAACATTAGCACAAAAGTGAAGTTTCTAAAAATAAAAAGAGTAAAAATAAAACAATTAAAATTAGGAAAAAAAATCTCTTGCTTGAGAACAATTAAAGCAAGAGATCGAAAAAGCTAAAGCTATCGGTACAATTAGGAGTCCGTTGTCGATGCCCAAAAATAAAAAGGTTAAAGTTAAAATTTTTAATTTTAACTTTACCCTTTTTATTTTTATTTTATTATACCTTTTTTTATTTATTTATTTTTTTTTTTTTATTTACCTTATTTATTTTTTTTTACTTTTTTTATTTAACCTTTTTATTTTTTTAAGATGTGGAGGTTTCATGGTTCTTAAAACCACCTTGGAACTCCGTAACCGGTACGCCCGTTGGCCCAGAAGTCAACATCTGAACTGACAGAGAAATATTCAGCATGACAAACCTTGAGAGGAGGTGATTCCAGTGATTTCCATGAATAATTACATAAATATCTAATATTCATAATTTTGGCTCAATTAATACATGCTTTCAACAAATTCAGTTCCAGTTGGAAATCAATTGATACCAAATATCACTAAATTGTAAAATATAAATATTTAAGCATTTTTAATAAGCTTTTCCAGTAGTTTTTGAGAGAGTACGTTTTCGATGAGATAGACGTTTTGGATAAAACATTCATTAGCAAATAAAAAAAGGAAATTTAGATATTTAAGCTTTTTTTTTTTACTATTATTGATACTCCGGTCTCTAATTGCTATTTTCTTACTATTACTATTAGCATCTTCTTATATTACAATTACTATTCTATATTACTTCTCAATTTCTCTATATTCTTCCTCTATATGTATCTTGCTATATTACTACTTCAATTTCTTATATTACTATTAGCTAGTAAAAATATTGTCGAAAATTTATAACTTCAAGCATCTCCATCGACTGACGGGCGCTGAATTTTACGAAATACCATGTCCTTGGGAAGGAGAGGTATTTGTCAAATTTATTGAAAGGACCTGTGCATCACAGCAGAGTGATTTCTGTCAGGGTCGCATTTTGTTTTCTATCACTGACTCGCCTCATTCTGAAGAACATTCTCGAACCTTTTTTGCACAGATATTAAAACGAAGTATTCATTACGTTCGTGCGAATTAGTTATAGAAATAAAATAGAAGCAAAATAGTATTCGCATCTGAAAATAATTATTTACTGAATATTGTTCGGTACTGATTAGAATTGAATGATGGTGTTGAAGATTATTGGAGCACCCTGGTCCCATTAGGAGCCTCATCTCCGGTGGTGACAAAGATAAAAGAATGAAAATATTGGCAATGCCCAAAGGTTAAAGGAAATCGTAAGAATGGAAAAAATTGGTCACTACTGAGGACGTGTGATCTCTTTCTAGATTAAGCTACTGTTGTAGTTGTTGCCAGATATACGAAAGGACCATTTACAAAAATAGATTAAATTATTGTTTGTTTCATAATTTTTGTCAGTTCATAAAATTATAAATATTAGCACTATTAAAAATTAACTGGGAAATTCAACTGCTCCAACACCGATTCTAAGCATAGTCTATTTTTTTTTTCTCTCCATAACGCCAAAATGGACAACGGAGATGCAGTTCCAGTAGAACTTGCAAAGTGCAACCTCTCAATTTCGATCCAGAACCATCTGCATCTGCAGATATTGTCATCAAGGATGAGTTTTCGTCATTTAGAATGAAGAACACGCCCCATTCTCTGTTGATGTTCCGTCTTCCACTGATCCCACCTCTCACGTGACCCTTTTTGTTGCTGGTTTGGGGTCTAGCCAACAAGCGGACAATGGCCAATAAATTCTTTTGAAAAAGCACTATTATTCAAATATTTTGCAGGTTTTCATTTCAATCTAATGCTAAATCAGTAGAATTTTTAAAAATTATGTAAATTTAAAATCCCAAGATTTTTAAAATGTATTTGAATGCTTTCACAATTATATTAAATTGCGTTTGTTAATGCAACGGTTATATTTCCATAACCGCCTGTCACAAAAGCTGAGACGCGGAGGAATACATTTTTCTAACCTATCCATATGCAATTCGAGTAGACTTCATATTGGTGTGAAAGAGTGATTGGGCAGAACCTTTTAGAACTCGGCAGTGATTATTGGTTTGCTGTTCCCATCAAAGTGTTCTGCTTAAATCGAACTCCGAAGAAGAAAATATGCCACCGAAAGAAATTGCTAATCCGTACAAAACACGACTGCCAAAAGAGCACAAGAAACGACAAGACGAGATTCAATTGAAACTTCCGAAGATAAGCAATCAAGATTGACTAATATTTTAGAAAGAACAGCAGAAGAATCAAAGACAAAGAAGCAAGGCAGGCTACAACGTAGCCGCTTAAGTAAATTGAAAATCAAACAACATCAAAAATCAGAAGAAAGGGAAGGAAATTGGCAAAATACGCGCAAATCTAACCAGCGAATTAAAGAAACCGAACCAGAAGAAGGAGAACAACGGGAAAGAAGGCTAGAAGATCGGCGTGCTCGGTACAAGCGAAATAGAGAGACAGAAACACCAGAAAAGCGGAAGATAAGATTGGAGAAAGCGCGTTTTCGTATGTCGCAACGCACAACCAGGGAAACACTAGACCAACGGGAAAAGAGGCTTGAGCGTCAGCGTGCATGGAACAGGCGAAATATACAGACAGAAACAGGACGTAAAAAAAGAACAGATATGACAGAAACAGAAGCGCAACGTGAAAGCAGACTGGAAGATCAGCGTTTACGGAAGAGGCAAAGAAAGAAGAGACGGAAACAGAAGCTCAACGTGAAAGCAGACTGGAAGATCAGCGTTTACGGGACAGGCGAAGAAGAGAGGCGGAAACAGAAGCGCAACGTGAAAGCAGACTGAAAGATCAGCGTTTACGGGACCGGCAAAGAAGAGAGACGGAAACAGAAGCCCAACGTGAAAGCAGACTGAAAAGATCAACGCGTTTACGGGACCGGCAAAAAGAGAGACGGAAACAGAAGCGCAACGTGAAAGCAGACTGGAAGATCAGCGTTTACGGAAGAGGCAAAGAAGAGAGACGGAAACAGAAGCGCAACGTGAAAGCAGACTGAAAGATCGGCGTTTACGGGACCGGCAAAGAAGAGAGACAGAAACAAAACAACAACGTGAACGAAAACGACTCAGAAAAGCAGAAATACCAGAACAGCGTGAAGGAAGACTGGAAAGTGGCCGTACACGCCGGTCAAAATCCAGAGCTGCTGAAACTCAAGAAGAGAGCGTGCAAAGACTCGAAAAAGGTCGAAAATTAAATACAAGAAGAAAGTTAAAATATCTTACTCTAAATAAATAATGCAAGATATGACAACGTTATTACTCCGAATCACGGCCAAAAATTGAAAAAAGTTTCTTATTCATTTTTAAAAACCAGAATTTCTATGACTTATTTATCAATCTGTCATATTAATAATGAATTTGAGTGTCTTTTGTTGAATAAGATCAAATCGATAGGTTTTTTTATACAAATTTTATTTCATTTTTAAACCCGAAGCATGAGTGAGGTTTAAGATTGGAGTTAGATAAGCACATGTGACTAGATTTTAAAATACCCTAAAGTTTAGATTGCAGTTTGTTGGAATAAAGCACAACAAAAGTGAGAAAATTTTCTATCTACTACGAGAAATAAAATTTAATTTGTCTCAAAATTTTCGGAATAATTTTAATTATTGACCATATTTACCATCTTTCGAGAATTTAATGTTTTCAAACTTTGATTATGAATATAACCTATTTTTTTTATTCTCTAGAATGTTAAAAAGAGCAACGAAGATGTAGTGCCTGTCGAACCTACCGTTGCTGTAAAAGAAGAACCTATCCAGTCCGATCCAGAACCACTTGCATCTCTAGATATAGGCATCGAGGTGAACCCATAATTTTTATAATTTGATCTAGTGCAGGGGTCTCCAGAATACGGCCCGCGGGCCAAATCCGGCCCGCCAGTGTCATCAATCCGGCCCGCGATAGCGAATAGCTTATTGTTGCAGTAATAAGTTGGATAAAAAAAAACACAGCATGATAATAAATCAGTTTTATTTACTTGCTAGGTAAAGCTTACTGACAAGTATAATACGCAGACAATTTAACTTTAGCATAACAACTAACAAATTGAAATGAATCCCACTAACATTATAAATTAGTGAACATCCCGCGGTTACCCTCGGTAGCTATACCTACCTATTCCCACTTTCAGCCACTAGATAAGGTCAAGTGTCAATTCACACAGTAACAGTTCACAGTCAGTAATTGAACCAGCGAAAATAGCAAGCGTATGCTCGCTCAGAGGCGTACTCGGCGACTAGACTAGAAATTATAGATAATGGCAGAAAAATTAAAACGGTTTTGGCCCTTGGTACTTACTGGAGTAAACAGCATGGCTCTAAGGCTGGAAAGTTTCGAGACCCCTGATCTAGTGCAACGCCTGTTTAAGATGTATGCTGTATTGGTAATGCATATAGAATCCGAATCGATCTAATGTATTTTCTTTTGCGGAGGAGATGCAATTTACCTTACATGAAAATTAAAGTAGATTAAATCGGTTTTTTCTCAGAATTTTATTATTATTAATTTAATATTATCAATGTTAGTCGTATTAACAATCCACTAAACATTTCATGTGATCAAACGTAAATTATGTGCATAATCTAATTTTTTTATTTTCTCCAGGACATTGGAGATGCAGTCCCTGTCATCATCAAAGAGCAGCCGATCAGTTTCGATCCAGGATCGTCTGCAGACATTGTCATCAAGGACGAGTTCGTCGTTTATAGTGAAAATGATACTTCTGCAGATGTACCGCCGGCCACTGTACCCACCTCTCACGTGACACTTTCTGTGGCCTGCTTGGGGTCTGGCCAGAAACCAGACAGTGACCAATAAATCCAGTCGAAGAAGCATGCCCAATCAAGATACTTGCTTCCGAATTTTATGCAACCTTAATATTAAACCAATAGAATTTTTAAACATTATGAAAAAAAAATTTAATTTTAAATTATGTAGGTATAATTTTTTATTAAATATCCATTTGATGTTTTTAAAATCTCGCAGAAAAGTTACTAACGCATATTTTAATCAATTATTAATACGAATTTAATACCAGGCCTGTTTGTTCTCGATAGACTATCCTGATTTATCTTATATTAGATATATTTAAACTTATCTTATATATATAGACTTATCACTTATCTTAGATATATTTTAAGTTTTAATTATTTTTTATTAAATAATTATCGGTTCTTGTTGTTTTTATAATCTTAGAGAAATTTTTCTTGTGTATTATTAATTCATTTTTTAATCTTTTTTAATATTTTAGTTGATTACTAATATATATATTTAATATCAGACATTTTTGTACGACAGACTATCCTGCCTTATATTTATTTTGGCCAGGAGATTTTTTTCCTACATGAGACAAATTCTTGTATAGGTGTGTGTGAGAGTAAAAAGTTTTCGCAAAGAAAATAATTGGTTTTTAAAATATTTTACAATTGAAGCAGTTTTCTAATTTTATTACTGTTTCACCACTTATGTTACTATTAAAATATTTTACAATACTTGAATACCTGTATCTTGATGAAATTTGATATTTTATAACTTTAATTCAAGATTAATCTTTGATGGGAAAACATCCATTTTAACTGCTTTATGAAATTGTAATACAAAGTTATCAATTAACTAGTTGCATAATTGTTTGTGCATTTGAATGTTTCTGACTGATAAATCTGTGTATTCAGATGTAAATACTTTTATAAATTTTTTTTTGAAGTGATAAAGCTTTTCAATCATTTATTGATCTTGGTATCAATTTTTTTTGAAAGTTATTTTTTTTTTCATTATACATAAATTAAACATTGAATATTCGAAAACAATTTTTACCTTTCCTTTAGAGTAATAAGATAAAAACATTGAAAGTGTGAATTCAATTAGTAACTAAATTTCAAATGGATAATCTTTAGTTATAGTAATTTTAAGTATTCTGCTCAATTTTTTAATTAATATATGGTCATCTAAACATTGTAATATGTACTAGAATTTCAGATTCGTCAACTACCTAAAATAACTAGTATATTTGAATTTCGTACTACATTATAATAGGACGGAGGACAGTATGATAGGACAATACCTGAAGCAAATTGAAACTTTATAAATCAACGCAAGCTATCAAATTCAGAAATATTCTATTGTAATACACTAGTTTGATGCTGAAACATCACAACAGACAAAAATTGTGTATCAACGGAAAGTTAGCTTCAAAGAAACCACTGATAAACAATCAAGCACACATTTTCCTCACACTATTGTAGATGGAAATTTAATATGGTGCAATATCATCACTTAAAGTTTTAGTACACATGTTTTTTCAAATGTGCATGCTTCGATTTTATTTTTACAACCTTTATTTATTATCGTTAGATGTATAAAATTTCTCCCTAAACTGTAAATTAGCTCTTTATTTTACATTTTAAACATTAATATGTTTAAAAATAAATCAATGTTAATTTTACATTTAAGAGGTTTTTGGAAATTTTTATGGAACACGACATTGTGTTTGTGGCCTTGATAAAAATTTGAAAAGTTCGTAATAAATCGATATTCATGTGATCGAAGTGTTCCGCTCTTATCGAACCTACAATGAAAATGGCGCCGATAGAAACTCTTACACTTCACGTAAAAGACAATGCTTTAAAATAACGCCAGAAACGACGAGAAAAGTTTTGAATTAAAGCAGGTTAGACAAGCGATGATTTAGAAAGAAAAAAACGAAAATAGATTGTCGGCAGAGGAAACCGAACATCAAAGACCAGACAAAATGTAAAGTGACCCTTTATTTCGCTGGCTAGCTATACGGTCTGAAATTCCTGAAAACAATCAACCAACGAAAATCGAATTAAACCTATGGATCACATCCATTTGCATGTGTGTGGGATGTATTTTACTGGCATTATATTTAAAGCAGATTAAATTATTGCTTGTTTCATAATTTTCGTGAATTCATAATATTGTTAATATTGACTATATTAACAATTACATTAAGAATTTCATGGGATGTAATAAATATTATAGCATAATATAACATTTTTCATTCTGTCTTTAATGCCAACAAGTAATATAAAAAAAATTTTTAAACTCAATTCCCACTTTTTGTTTTCACTCTATTGCAGGTTGTAACTGGTAATTATCCTGTTGTGTGAGGGTAAGGGGTATTTCCTTTATTTTTTGTATGAATCCAGGAATGGTAGATAACCCATCCCGGTCACACGGTCAGGTCCAAAAGAACCGGTCGGTTTGGTGGGATCCATCCCTTTTTTTTGGAGTTTTTGCGGGCAGAAAGGAAGACCCGTTGAAAGCAGAGCGAACGATCTACGATAGTGCGTGAGCCTGGTGCACAATTTTTGCTGCGAGAATGGCTCCAGGGATAATTTGTAATGGAGAGTTATGTCCATCTTTGGAATTGTCGGTGAGCATTTTTTTTTTTGGTAAAAAGGATATGAGGCTACTGGTACCCCACTGCCCACACACTCAAAGGAATATTTTCGATTGAGGTATGCGTGCGAAATATTATGAATACTTCTCTTTCTCTGTAAACATTTCTCTATAAACATTCTCTATAAAATTCTTTTTTTTTATTTTATTTATTCTGCCAAATATTAAAAATCCTAAATTTTATTGTAATAGTATTTATTCGTATTCATTAAAGGGTAAAAGTAAATTAGTTGTTTGTCCTAGTATTTATTTTAATTGCTTTTTATTAATGTTAATTCATTTGGCCGTCCTACGAGTATACGTAGACCAACGGCCCCATTTCTATGTCGGTATATTAACATAGAAAAGTGGCGAGCCAACCAGGATTTCTTGAATTTGGTTTTTTCTGTATAAAGAAGTAATCATATGTATTGATAGTTTGTATATGCGTTAATATAAGAAATGATTAGTGCGTATTAATAATTTTAAATGTTTTTATTTTCTTATGTATATTAATGATCTTATCTATATTAGTTGAGTGAATTTATTTATTGTAATAAGTTGAATTTGTATTCTGCGATTATTAAATTGAGATTTTGAATATAATTTCTTTTATAAGATAAAAAGATGAGTCTTGCAATATCAATAAGAAAACGTGCCACGGCGCGTAGTAGTTTCACGAGAACTGCTAATGTGCTGAAAGAGGAACTAAATAAAGTTGAGCCTGATAAATCCGTTTTAGAAGATAAATTCATTAAATTACAAACTGTGAATACCGAGTTAAAGAGTTATGATTCGGTAATATTAGATTTAATGATAGCAGCTGAGATCACGGACGATGATTTAAATAACGAAGTAATAAGTTGCGAGCAATATTTGGATGAATTTATTAGTTTAAGTCGTCGGATAAAGGAAAAAACGGATAATTCGGACGTAAATATTAGTATGAGATCAAAACCTGATAGCAGTATAAGTGCGTGCAATGATAAACGCTACAAATTGCCTAAAATTCAAATTAAAAATTTGATGGGCACCTATTGAGTTATCTTTCGTTCTGGGGTCAATTTAAAAAGATTCACGAGGACAAGAATCTGGATGATGTGGATAAATTTCATTATTTAGCACAGTCAATGTTACCAGGGACTCGAGCTTATGAGCTAATTGAGAGCTATCCGTTGACTTCGGAAAACTATCCGAAGGTCATTTCTGCGTTTACGGAGCGTTTTGGTAATCAGGAAATTTTAACAGAAATATACGTGAGAGAATTGCTAAAATTAATTATCCAAAACGTGCACTCTCAAGGTAAAGATAAATTACCACTCATGACATTATTTGACAAAATCGAGTCCCATATTAGAGCTCTTGAGTCTTTAGGAGTAAATCAAAACTCCAATGCTGCATGGTTATTTCCCATGGTGGAATCATGTTTATCAGCTGAGTTGATTAGGGTATGGCAAAGAAGTTTATTATTTAATGCTGAGGGTCCACGTCTCTCAAACCTCTTAGAATTTTTGAGAAAAGAAGTTGAAGGGGAACAGAGAGTAAAACTCGCCAGGTCAGGGTTTGACATTTCTTTTTCCTCGCGTGAAGAGCACCCCAAGGAGGGTAAATTAAAAAACCTTTCATGAGCGCTGCCAGTTTGGTAGCAACCAAGGAAAGAAATTGCGTTTTCTGCGGAAAAAGTCATGAGAGTAAAGAGTGTTTTTCAGCTCGGTCATGGACCCTAAAGGATAGATTAGACAAATTAAGGGAATTAAAGTGCTGTCTCCGATGTTTGAAGCCTGGACATTTTGCGAGAGATTGTAAACAATTTGTTCAATGCCATCTGTGCAAACGATCTCACCCTATAATTTTATGTCCCGAGATTCAGGGAAAAGGTGTGAGAGTGTAGCGGGTACAAAAGGGTCTACTACGGTACAAGCTACTATGTCTACTCCTTCATGTATGAGAGAAGTACTCCTTATGACATTAATGGTTGAGGTAGTGTCAGGGAACATGACGAAAAAGGTAAGGTGTCTTTTGGATTGTGGTTCTCAGAGGTCGTATATTCTAAGATCTACAGCCGAAGCCTTACATTTAAAAAGCTTTTCGTCTGAGAAATTAACTCATTCTCTGTTTGGGGGAGCAAGAACTGAATCTAAAAATCACAAACGATATTCTATGAGATTGAGACCTGTAGGGAGAAGCACTGGATATCAGTTTGACTTTCTGGATCAGGATATTATTTGTGGAGCAATACCACGTATCCCTAAAGGCCCTTTATTGAAGGAATTAAAAGGGCATAGAATTTGGATTTCGGATATGGGGACGACTATCCGAAATAGAACTTTTGATAGGCAGCGATATTTATGGACAAATTCTTACGGGTGAAGTAATTCAGCTTAATGAGGGTCTGACGGCCATTAATACTAAATTGGGATGGACTTTGTGTGGGGAACGAAAAGAACTAAATGTTCAAAATTTAGAGGGGGCCCAGTCTATGTTAATAACTAATCTCCATATTCAAAATATGAAAGTTTCTGATATGTGGGATTTGGAAAGAATTGGTATTACAGATGAAGTGCAGACCTTTTCCGAAGCAGATCAGTTAGTTCAGGAACAATTTTTGAAGGGGCTTAGTAGATACGAAGATGGTAGATATTGTGTAAGTTTACCGTGGGTTCAAACATTTCCTCCAAACATTGCCTCTAATCGGCATATTGCAGAAAAAAAAAAGGCTATTTGCCACTACACGGAAATTAAAGAAATTGGATAACTTTGACGAGTATGATAAGATATTTAATGAGTGGTTGTCGGAAGATGTTGTGGAAATAATTCCAGAATCGGAAAAGAGTGAAAAGGGGCATTATTTATCACATCATCCAGTTTTCAAAGTAGATAGTTTAACTAGTAAAATTAGGCCCGTATTTGATGCCTCGTGCAAATCGGATAATTTTTTTCGCTAAATGATTGTTTGATAAAAGGTCCAAATCTCGTAGAAGAAATTCCTGCGATCTTACTGCGATTTAGGGAAAAGGCGATTGGCGTAACGTCCGATATTAGGCGAGCTTTTTACAGATTGGCATAAGTCGACAAGATCAAAAATTACCTAAAATTTCTTTGGTGGGAAAACAACAAAATTGTAGAATTCCGTCATAAAAGGGTTGTTTTTGGTGTTACCAGTAGCCCATATCTGTTGGCAGCAGTGATTTCATTCCATCTTAAAAATGTACATGCGAAGTTTGAAGTTGTGGCAGATAAGCTGTTAAATGCATTTTATGTCGACAACTGCGTCACTTCAGTTGATACGAATGTAGAGCTAGAAGTATTTATACAACAAGCAACTGCCATTATGGCGGACGCCAAAATGGAACTGCGTATGTGGGACTTTTGGTCCAGAGCAAGAACTATCGTTACAGAATGTTGAACCTATATCTCCAGTTTTAGGTCTTCAATGGGACCGTATAGAAGATAGTTTATTTATACCATTCAAGTCTGAGCCAATAGCAGACTTATCGAAAAAAGAAAACTACTATCGATAGTACATTCCGTATTTGATCCTTTGGGCTTCGTCGTGCCAGCAATGGTACCGTGAAATTAATACTCCAGGAAGCCTGGGCAACTGAAGCAAATTGGGACTTACCTTGCCAGATGAACTACACCTAGATTCTCAACATGGTACCGTGGACTGTCTTGTATTTCCCAGCTTAAATTGGAACGGCGTATAGGTTATGGAAAAAAAGAGACTCCTGGTCATTATTAGCTTTTTTGTGATGCCAGTAAAAAATGCTTACGCCACTGTTATATTTTTAAGAAGTGAAAGCAGTGGTCAGGTTTATGTGAAATTTGTTGCTGCAAAAATCACGGATATCTCCATTAAAGAAGGTGACTATTCCACGCTTGGAGTTATTAGCGTGTGTTTTAGGCTCACGCCTAGCTAAATACGTTGTTACTGCTTTATCTTTTGAGAGAAGTCCCAACCTACTACTGGACTGATGCAACAGTAGCTCTTTGCTGGGATTCAACGAGAAGAAAACTGGGGAGTGTTCGTAAATAATAGAGTTAGAGAGATTCGAAGTCTGCCTAAGAAGGAATACTGAGACACATCCCAGGAAATTAAATCCTGCAGACATAGCATCAATGCGGCTGTATACTCCAACATCTGTTGCAGTACGGTTGGTGGGAGGGACCGAATTTTTGAAAGCTTTCCGGAGGCATGGCCAAAGTCTGAATTTTCTGCCAAACGAAGAATTAATTGCAGCAGAGATGAAAAAGAAAATAATTGTTGACTTGAGTGTAAAAATAGAGAAGCCCGAGTGGTTCGAACGTTTATCAGTTTTCAAGATTGTGAGAGTTTTTTTGCTGGATGATGCGTTTTGTATATAAATTGAAAAAGCCTTCTTATGGTACCAAAACCAACAGTTGAAGAAAAAAGCTAAGGCTGAGATCATTCTGTGGAGTATAGAGCAGAAAAAGCATTTTCATGAGAAAGAAAATTCTGTGCATGGTCTGCAAGTAAGGAGGTGATGACGAGGTTCTTCGTGTTAAAACTAGGATCATTGAACGAGAGGATGATCTGTCCTTTTTATATCCAATCCTTCTTCCGTCCAAACACTACTTAACTGAGTGCTTGATAAGAGAATATCATTTAAAGTAATTTGTCACGCAGGTGTGCAGATACAGCCAAATTAAGACTGCAATACTGATTTTTTCTTCCAAGAGAAATATAAGATCTTGCGTATCACGTTGTGTTGTATGTAAAAGATTCACTGCATTTAACACCCTCAATTCATATACAAAGCTGCCTCTGGACCGAGTAAGAGAATCGGCAATCTTTGGAGATAACGGGATAGATCTTTGTGGTCCTTACTTCTTAAACCGAGGAAAAAGCCTGGATTGTGTTATTTACTTTGCGCAGTGTACAGGGCAATTCATCTTGAACCTCTTCACATCTCAGCACAGAATCTTTCATGCAAACCTTTTGAGAAGATTTATTGCACGGCGAGGCCGTCCATCAACGGTGTACAATTTTGACAATGCCAAAACTTTAGGAGGAACGGACAATGCTTCTGAAGAAAATTGATTGGCAGAAAATATCGGAAAAACGAATGTTATCCGATCAAGTGGAAGTTCAACTCCCTACGGCTGCTTGGTGGGGGATGGTGGGAGCGGCTTATTCGTTCAGTCAAGAGCCTCGCTCGTGCGCATTCTAGGAAGATCATCAGTAAATTTTGAAGAGCTTCTAACGATACTTTGTGATGTTGAAGCATCAATAAACAGCCGCCCTCGTTGACTTATATCTCGGACGATTCAGATGAATCATTCCTTTTTGACTCTTCCTAGTTTTTGCAAGACATAAAACAAGGGGGGTACCTGATTTAGATTCAGTCGACTCAACAAACCGAATGTGCGCGCGTGAATCACCGCAACACTTGCGTTTCGAGAACTGAGAAGTCGTTTCCGTAAGGAATACTAAGCCAACTTGTGAAGGCCAAAGCCACGTGCCAAGAACTTAAAGTCGGGGACATTGTTCTCATCGAACTGGAAAACAAAAACGTGTCATGTGGCCTATGGGCCGAAATTGAGAAAATCTACAGCAGTAGAGATGGTGCGTCCAGGGTAGTACAGGTGAGAACGAGTAGTGGTTGCTTGACGCGACCAATTCAAAAACTTTTGACCCGTTGAGGTGTCAACTTCTGGAGATCCTGTACTCACCTGGACAACTGAAAACAGGTCCAGATATGGACGACTGCTTATATCAACTAAGAAATAATGTTTGAGACTGTAAATAGAAAGGCTATTA